>JAMKQA010024147.1:0-42460 GCA_024699735.1 Posidonia australis
ATCAAGTACAAATAATGAATTAGATAATTATTTAGAATCCCCAATTGCTTTTAGTGATTTAGAAATAGATAACTTAAATATATTAAAGTTGTGGTCTACTACAGCTATTAGGTTTCCTATAGTATCAAAAATGGCAAAAGATTTACTAATGATTCCGTCATCAACTGTGGCATCGGAATCTGCATTTTCTGCAGGAAAAAGAGTCTTAAATGATAAAAGATGTAGATTATCAGAGAAGTCTGTACAAGCCTTCGTCTGCTTAAAAGATTGGTACGATGCGGTTGACCGTCTTCAAGGATTGAGCTTGAAGTCTGAATCAGAAGAAGACGATGATGTGATATCAACTTCAACAGGCAGAACAGACTCCCTAGATGAATAATTCTTGATGTAAAATTTTAAAATAAAAAATGTAAAAAAAATAGTGTAAATATCTTTTGTATTTTTTTATGTAAAAAAATGATGTATTTCAAATATTTTTTTATTAATAAAAAAATAATTTTTAAAATCCATTTTTGGGCCCGACGACTTGGCCCACAGACGGGCCATGGGCCGTGTTGGGCCCATGGATTGCAAGAGGAGGCCCAGCCCGGACCAGCCTGCGAGCCGACCTAGCCCGGGCGGGCTTGTAGTTTCTCAGGCCGGGTCGGCCCGACCCAGCCCATTTTCCATCTCTAGGTGTAGTGTCAAATGTTAAGTCAAAATCCTTCAAGGTCTATTTCATCCATAGTACTTGTGTACAACAACACCCTACTGCAATGTATTCAATCTTAGTAGTTGATAAAGCCACACAATTTTGTTTCTTACTAAACCATGAGACTAAGGAGTGTCTTAAAAGTTAACATGTTCTACTTGTACTCTTTCTATCTATTTTACATCCAGCAAAATCAGTATCACTGTAAGCTATAAGATCTAGCTCTGAATTCCTAGGAAAGAATACACCAAAGTTCTTAGATCCTTCAAGATATCTAAAAATTCTTTTAACAGCTTTTAAATGTTATTCCTTAGGAAAGGCTTGATATCTAGCATATAGACATACACCGAACAAAATATCACAGCAGCTAGCTGTTAAGTAAAATAAGATCCAATCAACCCTCTATACTGTTTTTTATCTATTTTAACACCATCTTCATCTTTATCTAATTTTGTAGTTGTACTCATTGGTGTTTTTGCAGCTTTTGACCTTTCCATCTCAATTTTCTTTAGTAATTCATTTGTGTACTTTTATTAGTAGATAAATATATCGTCTTCCATTTGTTTTATTTGTATTCCTAGAAAAAATTGTAATTCCCCCATCATACTCATTTCAAATTCCTTTTGCATAATTTTTGAGAATTCTTCACATAGATTTTCTTTAGGAGATTCAAATAGAATATAATATCATCTACATAGATTTGTACCACCAAAATATCTTTGCCAACCTTTATAATAAACAGTGTAGCATCTACTAATCCAATGATAAACCCATTTTCAACTAAAAATTTCTTTAAGTTTAAACACATGATTTGGATGAATTTCATCTTCAAAACTAGAGGGTTGCCTAACATAGACCTCTTCCGCAATGACTCTATTTAAGAAGGTACTTTTTATATCCATTTGAAACAGCTTGAAACCCATGTGTCTAGCATAAGCTAAAAGCTTCCTTATCGACTCTAGTCGAGCTATTGGGGCATAAGTTTTGTCAAAATCTATTCCTTCTTCTTGACTATAGCCTTATGCTACTAATCTAGCTTTATTTCTAACTACTATTTCAACTTTATCTAATTTATTTCTAAAAATCCATTTAGTTCCTATAACAAGATGATCTAGAGGTTGTGGAATTAATTTCCAGACATTGCTTCTTTTATATTGATTGAGTTCTTCTTACATGGCAAGTATCCAATACTCATCATTACATGTTTCATCCACATTTTTAGGTTAAATGGGGGACATTAAAGCATAGGTTGCACAACCATGATCTAATCTAGACCTAGTCAATATTCTTTCTGAAATTTTACCTATAATAAGTTCCTTAGGATGACCAGACACATATTGCCATCCTTCATCTCTATGTACTTGTTCTTGCTTATTTTTGTTTATTTCTTCATTATTTATATTATCTGGAGTATTTTCAATATTTTCTTCTTCATTTTCTTTATTAACTGTTTGACAATGTTTTCATCAAACTTACATGCAAAGATTCTTCAATAGTTAATGATCTTTTATTGTAAACCCTATAAGCCTTGCTCCATGAAGAATATCCAAGAAAAATTCCTTCATGAGATTTTGAGTCAAACTTATCCAAATTATCCTTAGTGTTCAAGATAAATCATTTACTCCTAAAATAAACCAAAATTCAAAAGGGTTTTATTCAAAATGGATTTAAGCAGGACACAATTCAAAATATAGCACGTCGTATTAACAGCTTCGGTCCAAAAGTGCTGTGGCAAATTATTTTGCAAAGCATAGACCTGGTCATTTCTTATAGTGTTTTATTTTTTCTTTCAACAACTCTATTTTGTTGTGGAGTCCTTGGAAAAAAAATTATGTTCATACTTATTTATTTCATAAAAATTTTCATAGTCCTTATTTTCAAATTTCCCTCCATGATGATTTCTAATTTTGATAATATTTAATCTCTTTTCATTTTATACCTTTTTGCAAAATTTTTGAAATTCAAGACAAACATCATTTTTATTAGCCAAAAATAAAACCCATGTAAGATGTAAAAAATCATCAATAATAACAATGACATATCGTTTTCTTCCTAAACTTAATGTTCTACTAGGACCAAATAAATCTAAATGGATTAATTATAATGATTTGATAGTAGAAATCATATCTTTTGATTTAAAAGATGTTTTAAATTGTTTTCTAAATTAGCAAGCATCACAAAACTTATCCTTTTTAAAATCCAGTTTTGGTAAACCAATGAACAGATCACCTTTGGATAATTTAGATAATTGACTCATACTAGCATGGCTAAGTCTCCTATACCATTGCCATTGTTCATCATTTGAGGTAGCAAGAGAGGATATAATCTTATTTGGTTTATAGGAGATTTTTATTTTATACACCTTATTTTTCCTACTACCAGTAAATGTTACTTCATTTGTCTTAGAGTCAATTATAGTGCATTCCTTTTTATCAAACATTACTTTGTATCCTATGTCACATAATTGGCTAATACAACTCAAGTTATGCTTCAAGTCATCTACTAATAATACATTTTCGATAAAGGGATTATCAGAATTACCTACATTTCCACTATCGACTATTTTTCCTTTTGCATTATCTCTAAACGTGAGTGTTCCTTTTTCTTTTGAGTTCAATGTGCACAAAAGATTATGGTCTTCGATCATGTGACGGAAGCAACCACTATCAAGAATCCACATTGATTCCATCATGTTCCTACAATATGAGATGAGAGCATTGTTTTAGGTACCCATCTCCTAGTAGGACGAGTCTTATATATCATTTTTCCATTTTTATTCTTTGGAACACATTTTGATTGATTTTGTCTTTTTACAATAAAAATGTATTTTTCTTTTGTTATTGCTCTAATGAATCCAATCTCACGTGGTATATCTTTAAATTTTGAAAACCCTAAGCCATGTTTATACAAGGATGATTTTTGGCTTGAGAGTAATCTATCAATATTCACCTTTCCTTTAGTGAATTTTGTTATTGTAGATAACCCATTTTGGCAACCACTCACATCGGATTTCTCCTGAAGAGTGTGCCCAGGTGGCAACGAGACATTTCACCACTTCAAAGCTCATTTTCACACCAGAACACACTTTACCAGCCCAAAGCCCTTAAACCAAACCCAAAAATCAGCATCCAACCCAAAGCCAACAATCTACCTTAAAACAATCCCTAAGCACCAAGCCCAACACCCAAGATCCAACCCATGTGCTCTGACTCAGTGGGATGCGCGCGTCCGATTGTGCGTGCTAGGTGTGTGTAAGGATCAGGTTGTCAAACGTGACCTGTCTGACCCATCGCTTTCATTGAACCTCAAATGAGCGGCAGTGCCGTCCGTATCACCCTGGTTGTTGCCCCAACGTGTCTGACACCCCTACAACCGCCTCACCTTACTTCCACCACCCACATCAAAGCCATGCCCTGCTTGTGTCTGCCTGCACACCACCACCTGCAACATCTTGCCTCCCCATGCCCAGCAACGACCTCCTACTAAAACACCCCATCTCACATCCAACGTCTCTCTCTTTTAGACCTCTGGCCTCTCTAGACTCCCAGCTCCGTGCACCAGCTGTCCTTGAGTAAGCACCACCTTCAGCCACCCTTTTTCGGCCATCACCAAACTATGCAACATACATTACAACCCCTCTCGTCCTTGTAACCACCACACTGCGCCAAAGCACACGCCATACTATCCAGCAGAACCTCCCCTCTCGTTGAGCAATTCCACACATCCACTGGTTGTCCACCACCACTTGGCCACCTCTCATCATTGGTTGGAACCGTCACTTCCACTCCATGGCATCCAAGTCACCAACACACCTCGCCAGCCCCTACACTTCATCATAGAACCTTCCACCAACATGACCACAGCCCTCTGGACCCGCCTCCGTAGTCGTCGAGAGCCTACCACTAGAGAAAATTCCACCACGAGCCATCGTCGAAAGGGACAACCCACATAACTCCATAGGTACTTCTCTCATCGTTGACCATGTAAATCTGTTTCTTCTTATTTCCTTTCAGTTTTTATTGCTCATCGTATCGTCCTATGCATGTTATCTTCATTCATCATGTCATTTTATCTTCATCTTCTCCACCGTTGACGAGAGGTCCGACGAGCCGGTAAACGGCCAATGGCCAACGGGATGGTTCACCCCTCATTTCAACACAGCACCACCTTCCCCACTCCTCACCGAGTCTTACTGGATGTTCGCTAGTGCCCCTTTCCGCTTCCATGGTCGACCGAGCCCTGAACTCTGGCGAGGTCCTATGTTGACGTCGGGAGGGGAACCCACTCATGCATCCATGCACTCCCCATCATCTCCTCTCGCTCCCAGCCACCTTAGAAAGTCGTCACAAAGCTCACCGAGGCTCATGGTCGGATTCCATGGCCATGAGAACCAGTAAGCTTCGACGATTGAAAAGGGAGGTTAGGGAAGCAAACCATACATCCGAGGACCTAACCCATGGCATGCACTTGTTCATGATAATCTGTTCTTGCCTCCCATGCTTGTAATTAGCCATTTACATCTCTACATTTCATTCTAGAGTGGGGTGAAAGTCGCTGGTTTGCTGTCTTGTTTTGTCTCTGGTGGATGCATCTCGACTGCGCGAGTGACCTACGTGGGTTTGCTAGGGACAAAACATGCAGCTAGCTTGTCCATTTGCCCATTTACTCCATATTTTTACCATCTCAATTCCACGCATCCATGCTCAAACTCCAACATACACACTTGCATCTCATGCATTTTTTAATCCACATTAATCATGTTTATGACTCATATCATCAAGCATAACACACCTCATTCATTCACCTAACACTTTATATTTGATCACATACATCATTATATTTTCATATCACTCACCCTTGTATCACTTATCATGCATCACACACCATTGTCATACCATGCAATAAATACATCATGCATCCCATACACAATGATTCATATTTGCATTTCACATTCATCCCATTTAGGGCGATGACGATTACTCTATCGAATCCTTTTGACTGACGGTCCAGGATACACATAGCATTTCTGAGCATTAGATCACATCACTTTTGCCCCACTCAGATCATTTGCATCAGCATAGCATATGGCATACATTTACTCTAGACTTAGCAAGCATATATAAGAATTTGCATTAGTGACACACAAGCAAGCGATTAGCCAAGAATGACCGATTTCTCTGGCCCACAATGGCCATTTATGTCATGTCCATTAGGCACGGAGCACACACACATTCATTTAGCATCCATTTGCATTCATTTGCATCTTTTCCTACATTTTATATGCATCCAGTTTTCCTCATCTTTTTGGTTTTAAAAGATTAGTTGGCGACTCCATTTTATTCTTATCTTTCTTTGTGTTTTCTTTAGTATTTTCAAGTTGAGTATCCTTCATTGGATTCACCATCTTCGCCGTGACCTTTTTGGTTTTCGTGTGTTTCCTCACATGAGAGTTGGTTCCAGCAAAGTCATTGGACCTGGCGACTCTGCTGGGAATACAAAACTCCAGCATTCGTTTTCTCACTTTTCAATTGCATGGCTTTTGCTCTTGTTTGCCTTACCTTGCACTTTGTTCGCCATATTCATCTTGCATTTATCATTACATGCTTGCTATACATGCCTTTTGCTTGTTAAGTGTCTTCTTTTATAGGCTTGCTATGCCACAACACACGCACATGCCATGTGACCTGTCTTTTGATGTGATGGATGTTTTCTTTTTTCATCATCATGTTTACATGACACGTGTACATGTTATGATCTTGCCTTTGTCTGATGTATGCTTGCTTGCCTACCATGCTTCAGTGTTTTCTTCCCTTTTACACTTGCCATCTTAGGGAAAGTCGAGACATGTTTGCTTCCCCCTTAATGGCTTAACATAAAATCTACAACAATAAAATCAGACTTTAGGCGGAACTAGAGACTTTAGTGCATTTTCTCTCCGATCCTGCTTAATAAAACTTGCAAGTAAAAGCCACTAAAGTATATCGCATGTATGAGCATTTTAGAAAGCATGTGTTTTCTCCTCTTCTGAGTCCACCCACAGTCTACGAAAGGCGGTCCTTGGTTCCTTGTTCTATGGCTTTGGCGTAGGACGAGTGACCAACCTGTCCCTTGGTCTAGGGTCATGTCGGTGTTAGTAGAGGGTACAACCCATGCTTTGGCAGGGTCGAGGTTCCTAACGCACCACCAATCCACAACTTTAGCATGAGACGGGACCTTACTTTCTAGCTTGTGTCTAAACCCAAACCCATGAGTGAGTCTTGTATGGTTGGCCCCACTCAGGACATGCATTGTGAGAGAGCGTATTCTAGGACATTCATCTGCATTGTGTGTCATTGCATGCCACCCTAATAACTAGCATTCTGTCCTTTGTCTCAAGTTCAGATACTTTTTTGTTTCTGTCTGTCCTTACAGGTAGTTTATGTGAGATCCTTGGTCAAGAGCTCGAGCATCTCTTTTGTGGGTTGCCTCCTGCGATCTTTTTCTCTGTTCCTGAGCTAGTGTTGCTTCCAATCATAGCTCATCTTCGGGTTCGTGCCTCTTCCCTTAGTTGAGGCCCTCTTCGTGCCCGCTCACGGACTACTATGGCCAAGTAGACCAACGAGTCTCCTCCTGTTGCTCTGGAGGGGGTCCCGACTTCGGTTCCTCCATCCCTGCTAGTCTCTTCTGTTGTTTCATCCTCCTTTGTGCACTACTATCGTGCTCTTGAGGGTTCTGACCCCCCAGCTTCAGGACAATGGTAGACCTTCATTGGTCTGGAGCCTGACATCAAGCTCCCTTCGATGACTGACTCCCAGACTCTGGAGGTCTCGCCTGTCGTCTCTTTTCTGGGCCTTCTTGCTACAGGAATTCAGGCTGCCACAGCTTCTCCTTCCGTAGGGTCTCTCCCTGTTGCCTCTGTTGTTTCTGTGCCTCCGTTTACATCTGTGCCTCCGTTTACATCTGTGCCTTCTCCTTTCAACTTGCCTATCAAGGGGATCTTTGCCATGCAAACGCAACATCTGCTTGCTCTTGCCCAAAAGCTTCAACACATGGCTCTGACCCTCGATCCGACTTCTGTCTCCTTTCTTCTGACCCTCGAGGTCATAGTGCGACCTACCTTAGCTGCACACTCACACTTCATTGCACCCGTGCCCTCACCATCGCTCTAGTTGCTCATGGCTCCAGCAATGGCAGTGCCTTCCCTGCCTCCTGCATTCACACAATACTTTGCATAGCATTCATCTCTATCACTTGGTAGCCAGCCTCTCGGCTTGGTAGGAGCACAACATTCCTCAAGCCCGTTGCTCGGTTCCGTGCCAGTACAACAGCTATTGCTCCCACACTCTGCACCACACACAGTACAACATGCTTCGTATCTATCTTTGCATCAGACACAAGCCACTGCCTACATCACAGTACCACCACACACTACATCCCTGCATGGGTATGTTGGCTTTTATGTCTCGACTCCAAGAGGCATGTGGGTGAATCCGAAGGAGCGCTTATACGCAACCCATACAACATACGTGGAACTCGCCTCAGATACAATATCACCAACAACAGTAACCTCAGATGCCCATCTTTCTAGGATGGACAATCTAGAGATGGCACTTCATCAAGTGCAAGGCAGAGATTGCCAATCCTTCTTTCTAGGATGGACAATCTAGAGATGGCACTTCATCAAGTACAAGGCAGAGATTGCCAATCCTACCAATTCTAGGACCTCTACTACTTTTCAGAGGCGATACTCCCTTCGAATTTCCACATCCTGAAATTCGAGAAGTACAATGGTAGAGGCTGCCTAATATCGCATTTGAAGGCATTTTACGGAGACCTCGCACAACTTCACAGTGATGAGAGGCTCTTGATCCACCTGTTCCAAAAGAGTCTGACCAAGCCTGCCCTCAAGTGATTTACTTTGTTGGACATGACAGCCATCCAGACTTGGAACGACCTTAGCTAGGTGTTCTTGGAGCAATACATCTTCAACCTTGACTCTATCCCTAGACACGAGGATCTGGTCGCAATCAGGTAGATACCCCACAAACTGTTTTGATAGTACGTCAGTCACTGGTGCACACTAGCCTCCTAGATCAAAGATAGACCCTCCGATGAGGAGTCTATTGAGATCATCATCCAAGGAGCACAATCAGCGACAGAGGCTTTGCTCAGCATTTAGCATATTGCAACCTTTGCATTCCTGATTCAGGCCGATGCCCACATGGAAAGCTCACTGTAAAGTAGGAAGTTCCCCACACTCTCGACGTTCATCAGACAGGCTACCGCTTCCAATAACAACACTAATAACGTCACCAATATCATCTACACCAAGAGGGAAGCTATTGTGTATGAATCTTCTACAAAGCTTGCTGATGTAGAGAATCAACCTAACCCAGATCAGTTAGAACTTGCATTTAGCCCTCCATGCATTGCATACACACACTCCACCGTCGAGCCAGTGCATTACGTCGCACCAACTCGGCAAGGACCACAACTTCGGCGAAAGCAACCTCGCTGTGTCGATGGGGATTACACTCCTTTTGCGGAGCCGATGAGTGTCCTTTTCCTTAAGGTCAAGTCGTTTTGAGGCTCCCGAACCCTCATCTGCTACCAAATCCAATCCCTGGGTGGTATGATATGAGTGCATACTGCAGCTTCCACCAGCGTGTCGGGCATTCGACGGATGGCTACATCACTTTGTGGGATGCTGTTCAGAGCCTGATTGACTGGAAGGTCATTAGTGTTGCCTTGTAGGAGGTAGTCCACACGCTAACACCTGCCCACACTCAAGCACCCACACCGGTACACCCAAACCAGCCTAACACATCCTCGGCTGAATTCTTAGACTTTGAGGATGTCGCGAGCTTGGGGGACTTCTTTCTTTCTCCTGTCCCTCCTATTTCCAATGTTTCCCCGATGAATCCTATATATCTCATTGGTCTATCGTCTCCCTCTGTTTCCGACCTTTCCGTGGGGGCCCAAAGCAACATTGAGACTGTCAGCACTTTGGACCTTAACAAAAGACATCATCCTCGACCCCAGCAGCCTCAGTCGTCGCCATATTCCGGTGGTATTGCCAAATTAGCCAATGACCCTAATAGCATGAATAAAGTGGCATCCATAAAGCAATTAGCAGCATGGACCAGAATCGTATCCTTTTTCCCTGTCTTCTATGTCGTTTCTTCATTTTCTACATCACCATTATGCATCAGAAAAGCACAAAAAAAATATAATAAAAAAAATAAATACAAAAAATCAAATATGAAAAACCCTCAAAACCAACAAAAAATTGAAAAATCAGAAAACAAAAAAAAACCATTTTGCATATTAACAATTATCTTGCCCAATGACGAGAATCAGAAAGCTTGCTTGCGTCAGATTGGACTACCCTTCCTCAGTGGACACTACCAAAATAACCAAGTAGCGAGGGAGCCACCGTCCATCAGAGCCAGACGAAATGTCCGAACTCGTCGAAGATCCTGCACCTCCAAGAGGGAGATAAAATGTTGAGGTTAGCTAAGCGAGTGAGTCAGAAAAGAAATATACATCTGCTTGGGCATAAAAGAAATAGAAGACAGAAGTCAGCCTAAAAGCAAGAGACATGCGGCGTAACTCTACCCCCACCATACTTTGGAGAGGAGTCGGAGTATGTGCCTGGAAGCTGCACTATCAAGGGACTAGCCCCCCTCTTGTAGCAAAAGCCTCCAGCCCAAATCAAACACCTATTACCTCTAAGTTAGGGATAGAGCGAAGCTGTACGCCTACGAGGGAGCAAAAGAAATATTAGTGAACTTAAAATAACTGGTGCAGGACCTTAAGGAGTTTGGCATGGAGCTTGGTTCATTTCACCACCCAACACAGCCAACCCAGAGCGTCATTACTCATCCCACGAGAGCCACCTACAGCTTGTGAACCTTCGTAAGGCAAACTGAGTCGAAGGCGTCCTCCTCCTCTAGCAGGCGTACAGCTTTCCAACCTAATTGAGGGTAAACAAAACAATAGAAAGACATAAAAACAACAAAAACAAATAATAGGTTATACTTAATTAATGAAGCATACTCTTTCTGCTCAACAATAAAAGTCACTCTGGATCAACCAACTTGCTTGCATGCAACAATAAAATCCTCCCCATTGATCCTAATAATCATTCATCTTGCTTGATTAAGCATTTTTGCTTGCATATTGCATTGCCTTGTAGGTCTTCATTAAGCGTCTGCGACTAGGGGCATTTCGACTGCCTTCTAGTCAGAGCATACCAACAACAAGGGCGCTTGCTAACACACACACACCTTTTAGAATAGCAGGATCAACAATACAGCAGCAATCACATCATTTAGCAAGCTAGCATCGCCCCTCCGCCTTAGCCAACATCAGCTTCATCTTCTAGCGATCCAGAGTGCCCTCTAGTTGCAGCTTGCCCCCTACTTCCTCATCTTTCCTTTTCATCTCCTCCTACTCTCGTCTGGTCCTATCCGCCCACTGCATAGGTGGTCTATGATGATCTACATGTGTACACTTTGCCTTTCCTCGATGAAGCATCACATGCCTACTCTGAGACCATTGCACACCCTCGAGTAGTGTTTGGAATCTCTTGTAGTTACTCGATTCGATACCAGGGGCATCTGTTTCACCCTGGTATCTCTTGAGCTACCCTCCACTTCCGTCTTGTGTTGCACTTCCCCTCGATACCAGGGCATGTTAGCTGCTTTTGGTATCATTTTGCCTTTTTTTGAGCTGGTAACCCTAACTGTCACGAGAATCGTCTCTGACCTTTGTCATACCTTTGGGTATGACATTCCCATTTCCCTTTCTCCATCCCTGGTGCCAAGTTTGTCAACTTGTCACTACTTCCTCGTGATCAGTAGGCTTGCTAGTCTGCTATCTCTCCCTCGATACCAGGGGCATCTCGGTTGCCTTTTGGTATCGTCTTACTCCCTCTCATCAAGCTGATAACCCTAACTATCCGGTGATGAGTCTGTCAACTTATCATGCCCCTAGCGTAGGTTCAACATTTCTTTTCATCTCCTGTCATTGCATAACATATCATCACATTTTGTTACATCCATCGTGCATCATCACATGTCCTCACATGAGCATGGCACTTCATCGCATTCGACCGCATCCCATGGCATATCATTGCATGTTATCATGAAGACATCGCATCCTAAGGCATTGCATCACACCACATAACATAAGCACCACATCAACACTACAGGAACACCTCCATTTAGCATCATAACATCATGCCCCTTTCCGCTGCCAACACCGCCCCACACAACGTGTTTAGCATGCCTCCTGCAGCATTGGGTGCTGGTGATTTGTTCTCGACACTACCTTCTCGATTTGGTATGCTTCACATTGTGTGCCTAATCCTACATGCATACCATCGCATTTACATTATCTCTTGCATCGGCATCGTGTACTTAGCATGCCTCCCACAACATTAAGTGCTAGTGATTTGTCATCAGCATTACCTGCTCGGTTGGGTATGTTTCGCATCACGTGCCTCTCATTGCATGCATCATCCTCGGCAACCCTTGTACTTATCTTTGCAATCGAGTTGCCTAGACCTTTCCTTGTCTTTTCGGCCTGACGAGTCTAATAACTCATCACCTCTCCCCTTTCTTTTCGGTCCGACGAGTCAGGCAACTCGTCGGCTCTCTCCTTTCTTTTTGGCCCGATGAGTCTGATAATTCGTCATCTCTTCCCTTTCTTTTTGACCCGACGAGTCCAATAACTCATCAACTCTCCCCTTTCTTTTCGGCTCAATGAGTCCAATAAATCGTCAGCTCTCCCCTTTCTTTTGTCAGTTCGACAAATCTGATATCTTGTCATATCTCCTTCTAGGCACTAGTCCCACATAGGCGGAATCTAGGTTATCCCCTCTTTAGGCTAGTACCCCAAACTAATTTGGTCAACAAGCCCGTCAGTCTTGCCACACTCCTTCTCTCCTCAAGCTAATAACCGAAACTATTCGAGGATGAGTTCATCAAGTCATCGCGCTCCATTCGTTGGTTGGTGGGTCTATCCATCTTATTTGGTCGCCCACTGCAAGCAAGTCTCGCAATGTATCCTGCCCCTCTCCGGGCTAGTATTCCTAGGGCTTGTGCCCAACACTTCATGGCATTTAGTCGCATCCGCATGCATTGGCTACTATACCAGCTTACTTGCATCATCACCTCGTTGGCATCGCATGTTCGGCATGCCTCCCGCGGCATTGAGTGCCAGTGATTCTTCCTTGGCACTACCTAATCGACGCGGTATCCTTGACATTGCGTGCCCAACTTCGCACAATCATCATCCACGTTGCACGCACTACATCCGCATGGCATTCGCACCGTAAGTTCAGTATTTGCATTAGCATCATGTAGAGCTACGCATATCTCCAGCATAGTTCAACACACACTAGCATTAGCATTCAGCATTTACCATCTGCATTAATGCACACCATCTGCACACATAAGCACGCAACACCTGCACCAGTGTTCCAATGGTGTTTCTGCATCAACATGCATCACTCATATCACACTCATGTTTCCACCATAGTTTAGCATTTGCATCTACATTTCAGCAAATGGGTTATTCCATTTGATGTATCCACCAAATGAGTGACTCAACGCCAACAGCAAACACTACCTCCCGCAGGTTGCCAAGTGGGGTGTCATTTGTCAACTCTGAGCATCGATTTTGGTTTCTTCGTCCCTCAACCTCGCTCAGGGAGGGGTATCAGTAGACACTCTAGTTTGGCAACCACTCGCAGCAAATTTCTCTAAAAGAGTGCGCTCCGATGGCAACGAGGCACTTTACCACTTCAAAGCTCATTTTCACACTAGAAGCCACTTTACCAGCCCAAAGCCCTTAAATTAAACCCAAAAACCAACATCCAACCCAAAGCCAACAATCTTCTTTAAAACAATCCCTAAGCACCAAGCCCAACACCTAGGATCCAACCCATGTGCTCTAGCCTAGTGGGATGTGCGGCCCGATTGCTTGTGCTGAGTGCACGTAAGGATCAGGGTTGTCAGGTGTGAGTTGTCTGACCTGTGACTTTCATCTTACCTCGTACAAGCGTTAGCGCCGTTCGCATCACCCTAGCTGCTATCTCAGTGTGCTTGACACCCCTACAATCGCCTCGCCCTGCTTCCACCGCCCATGCCAGAGCCTTGCCATGATTGCATCTGCCTGCACGCCACCACCAACAGCACGTTGCCTCCCCACTCCCAACAACAACCTCCTGCTAAAACACCCCAGCTCATGTCCAACGTCTCTCTCTCTTGGACCTCTGGCCTCTCTACACTCCTAGCTTCATGCACTAGCCGTCCCTAAGCAAGCACCACCTTCAACCACCCTTTTCTAACCATCCACCACCATAATCTGGCAATCACCACACTATGCAACATACATTACTGTAGACACCCTAATATGCTTGCAAATGGACCAAACTCTAACAGGATTCTAAAAAACCCTAAAAAAACCAAATAAAACTCTAAAAAACCAAACAAAACCCTAGAAACCCTAGGAAAACTCTAAAAAAAACCAAACAAAACCCTAGAAAATACTAAATAAATCCATAAAACCCTAAGAAAAACCCTAAAAATTAAACAAAACTCTAAAAAAAAACTAAAACCCTACGAAAATCCTAAAAACCCTAAAAACCCTAGGAAAACCCTAAAATACAAAACAAAATCATAAAAACCCTAGAAAAACTCTAAAAAACCAAACAAAATCCTAAAATACCAATAAACCCTAAAACCTAGGTTAAAACCCTAATCCAAACATTAAAACCTAGGTTAAGACCTAAATTAAATTCAAAACAATAATCCAAACCTTAAACCCTAGGTTAAGACCTAAATTAAATTCAAAACCACAATCCAAACCCTAAAACCTAGGTCAAACTCTAAGTCAAACCTTAAACCATAAGTGAAGCCCCAAACCCTAAAGTCAAACCTCAACAACCTAACTAACTTCCACTACATCCTAACTAATCTAACAAACTCATGTAACAACCAAAATAACTCTAACTACTTCCCACTTCTCTCCAACAAACTAAACCACTTCCCACCACTTCTTAACCAACTTAACTACTTCCCACTTCTCTCCAACAAATTTAACTACTTCCCACTTCTCTCCAACAAACATAACCACTTCTTAACCAACTTAACTACTTCCCACTTCTCTCCAACAAACTTAACCACTTCCCACCTCTTCTTAACCACCTTAACCACATTCCACTCTAACCATAACAACCAACCAAGCCAATTGGAAGCTTATAAATAGCCCTATTTGCAAGTGAAAAGGGGACTTTTGGAAAATTGAGAGAGGAGCTTCCCAAAGCTTTTTCTCCGAACCAAAGCTACCAGAGTGATCCTGAAGCAAGGAGGAAGCTCATGGAGGTGAGAATTCAGAGTTTCCAATCATCTCCAGCGAGCTCCGGCAACCTCCGACCATCAACTCCACTGCCAGACCAGGTACGCCCTCTACAGACCTCCATTTATGTCCAAAATGCTCTCCTAGATCTCCCCTTATCTTCCTTGATCGATTCCAAAAGGTTTAGAGGTCTCCTCTGGTCGGAATTGAGCTCCTAGGCCTCGCCGAAGCGATTTTCCGGTGGCCTAGGTGGGGCACGAATCCACTGGTTGATTCGAGCCCCAGAGCGTTGGAACCTCTTTCCCAGACCTCCCTCTTGCTTCCCCCCCCCAATCGAAACGCCATTCCAGTCACTGCGGAAGCTTCCACTAGAAGATCGCCAGAGTCGCGCAACGTCATCGTCGTTAGAGAAGACGAATGAAACCAGCAGTTGATTGCGTGCCTCCAGCCCTATCGTGCCTCTTCGAGCCTCCATAAAGGCTCCACGGCATGCCTCCAACACTCCGAAGTCTTCAGATTATGCATGGCATTGATTTTATTTCACAGCTTCTTTATTAATTGCTTTGGTTCTTAACTTTCTCATGTAAGTTAATTGAAATGCCTATTTGTTCATTTCCTTGACCTTTATACGACATTATTGGAAATCCTCTGATTTGCACTATGGGTTCTGAGAAAGACTGTCATGGGTCAACGATAATGCCTACTTCTTTCAACATGAGCAATTCACAGAGTAAAAACTTAAATTTTCATTAGTAACCATGTATTTCCTACAAAATACCATTCGCTTAGGATAGTTCATGTAAATGTGCTACATAGATTGCCTTTTCCTACCTTTTTTTTCTAGCACGACATTAATGTATCACTTGTTAATGGTGTTATCTGTTAAACCTTATACATATTTATAATTTTTAACTTTTTTTATATTTACATGAGTTTCACAGTTGCTTTTTCATATTTTTGATCTCTGATGCTTGATATTGTTTAGTTGCTCTTCATCCAAGCAAGCCAAAAGCTCACAAAATTGCAGTTGCTTTTGGATTGGGCGTTGCTTGCATCTGTCTTCTCATTATCCTATTTGGCTTGTTTATGTGGTGAAGGCAAAAACACAACCAACAGATCTTCTTTGACATAAGTGGTTAGTGACTAGTAGATAGAGTTTTTAAAAAAGAACCTTATATTTAGGGCCTATTTGATAACAATTATTAGGACCAACTTTATATAAAAAACACTTATTTTTAAAAAACTGAACTAAACAATTTTTTTATGTCAGAATATTTCAATATCTTAGCTTGTTGTTTGTGCATAAAAGCTTCCAAAAATGTTGATTTCAATACACTGACCATTGTTGGATTGCTATGGTTATATTCACTTGCTTTATTTTCTCAATCCATCATGGTGCAGATGTTTGCCTTGGTCACTTGAAGAGGTTTCAGTTCAAGGAGCTTCAGATTGCAACAACTTCGACGACAAGTGTATACTTTGATGGTGTTTGTATGCTTTGTTGTGATGAATATTTTGAAATAGTCAAATAGTAACATATGTTACCTATATTTGGTTTTTCCTTTCATGCTTGTGTATAAATTTTCATCATCTAATAAGCTTTATCCGTTTGTTGGAAAACTTATGATAATGCTGAGTAAAGAATTTAAGGAGTACCAGAAAATAAAGAATACAACTTTTATTAGATTCATATTAATTTTGGTTGTATTTGCAATGAGACGATTGTTATAAAAATTGTTTTGATACTAAAAACAAAGATTGAGATGGAACCAAATAACATCTCAAATATCTCAAGCGTAGTAGACCAAAATGCTCACAACAAAATATTTGAAGGAGGAACAACTTCTAGAATCAAATAATATTAGGTTAGTCCATCACAAACCTAGAGGACGATCCTCAACTCTAAAAGCCTTATACATAAAAATAACAAAAACAAGACGATGTTTTTGCTTTTTCATTTGGAGTTTTTTGTCTCTGAATAATAATGGTCACTACATGCAAACATCTAATGGTGTGATTGATTTGTTGACAACCAAACAAGAAGAAGATACTGGTTTTTTGAGAAATTTATATACTTCAATCATTAAAAAAACAAGAAAAAGAAAAACATACTTCAATGTAAGAATTGTTATTGGTAAACAATTTAATAGTAAAAACACAAAGACACTTATATGTTGACCAACGCTCTACTTTTCCTCATCAGCAACATAAACAAATGAACAAAAAGTAATACGTTAGATACTATTATCTTTAACAAAAGGAAATAATAGACAACTAAAAGTAATACTAGGAGTTAGTTATGTTACAAAAAATCGTAGACATCAATATTAATTAAGCAGTCATTCATATTATAATATTGAATATAGTGTTTGTTTTAAAAGAAAGTCAATATCTACTTAATCTATGATCTTAAAATAGTAGTGATCCATATCTCTAAGTAAGGCAAGGAAGAATAAAACCTTTTCACACTTCTTACCAATTCTCCATGCAACATCCATGAGTTTCAATTCCTGATGGATATCTTCATTGATCTCCACTTGTGCCTTCTCAAATGCTTTACGATTAGCATTGCGAACATCATAGTTGGTTGCAACTATCTCAATTTTTGACTAGACGTCACCATGATAAGAGCTCCTAGAACTTGACTCATTGATTAGTAGTGGAGGCTTAATAACAACATTGTTGTTCACAGTTGCATTTTCTTCTAATAGTGGCACAAGCATACGTATAATAGAAGAGATGCTCCTCCTCTCCACTGCCTCAAGTGCATCAACATTGAAATATTCATCCTTCCAAATCCAGAAGAGACATCTCCTATCTTCTTATGTATCATTTGACATATAAATATTATATAATAAGATATAACAATAGAATCCATGATTTTATGCATGTACATACAAATTTGAAAAATATTACCATCATCTGTGCATATTTCAAAAATGATCTTTTTAGATTCAAATAGGTACTAGAAATTAAGTATTGAATAAGGAACCTATAAAAGTAATGTACTAACCTCGTGTTTGGATTTCCCAACACATTATTACTGCCTACACCGTTTATATGAATTTTTAAATTTCAATTGAATTTATTTAAATAAAAAATAATTTTATTAATAAAACATAACATATTATAGTAAATTTCCTCTGTAAAACATAAAACATGCCAACAATCGCAGCCTAAAGGCACAAGAACGAAAACCGACAACCTTGCTAAAAACTCGAAAAAAAAACGTCCTTAAAAAAAGGCCTTTTGGGACAGAATTTTTTTTTCCCTTTTTCCTTTGTGAAAGAGGAAAAAATCACATTTTCCCTTTTATTTTTTCCACAAAAGAAAAAGAATACTTATTTATTTCTGAGAAACACCGAGAGGAGAAAGAGAGAGAGAGAGAGAGAGCGCACGCGAGCTTAAACAACTCCGCCGCCGCCTCCAGTCTATAAATGGCGCCTGCAACCAGACATCATTTCGTCTCCGTTCGTCTTTGTCCTCGTCCCATTCCGCAATTCTAGGGTTCCGCTCTTCCTTGCACGAGGAGGAAGCGAGTGGAAGTGACGACCACACCGAGGCGTCGTCCGCTGCCATGGCCTTCTCCGCCCTCCTCGGTTCCACTTCCGCCGCCGCCGCTCGGCTCGATGGATCCGCCCGTGACTCGACCTCTTCCCCCGACCTCTTCAAGGTATGAACACACAACACAACGTTTGCGATTTTGTTTCGACTTCGATCGCCTCTTCTCCTGCTGCGGATCTTCTCTCTCGTGTTGCTGCCGGGTTAATGACTTAGTGTTTGCTGTTCTGGTTTGGGTGGATGGGGGGGTTTCAGGTGTCGTGCAGCACGGGCGCCGGAAGGTTCAGATCGAGCGTGTTCGGCACTGCAATCTCCGATTCTTGTTCTTCTTCTTCACAGTAAGATTTTCTATGGTTTGGTTTCTCTTGTGTTTTCCCTATTTTTTAGTTTGACTTTATTGTCTGATTTGTTGGGGGTTGCAGGAGGTGCTCACTGAGGCAGATCCAGCCAGTCAAGGCGACCGCTACGGAAGCTCCTTCTAAGGTTCCGAGTAAGTGTGAATACAGAGCGGTTGGTTACTTGGTTGTCTGATGTATGGTTTTTCGTTGTTGTGTATGGACTCTTTGACGTGGAATATGTTGCTGGTTTGATAGAATCGTCTAGTGAAGGGAAGACGCGGATCGGCATTAATGGTATGTCTGTGACTCTTTGGTTTTATCGAGGTGGTTAATTTGTTTAGTCTTCAGCTCAACACAAGTCGCACGCTCTGCTTTTGTTCTTACGATGCAGTTTTAAGCTGCCTTCGTTGGGCTTTTGCCTGTGGGTTTCTCCCTGTCAATGTGGACTTTACACGTCTAAACTTGATTTTCCTTCTTCTTTTGCTTCTGAATTTGCCTTAAGTCACCAAACTTTGCATACACGATGTGCTAGCATGTCTAATGAACTTATACCGCAAAATTCTATCTCTCTAAAATCTGACTGTTGCATACTATTGTCTGAGTGGTCTAATTGTAAGTGTTTGTTCTTGGTTGTTTGTTTATGTATTATGTGTACCTGCCACCATATTAACTGTCTTCTTAGTCACAATTTCACTCTGATTAGGTAACATTTATTTCACTGAATTCCTGAAAGAGACATTGTACATGAGTTGTTATTCCATATAAGTGCTCATGGAGATATGTTGCACTCTGGAACTCATTGTTGGTTTCATATTCTAATAAGTTTGTTTATGGACCATGAATTTTGAATTAAAGCCTATGATCTTCTTTGCACATTAGGTATCCTTGATGCCACATGTAACATTTTTTAGTAAGCAACAAACAAAAGTTTGCTCTTTTGTTCAAACAGGTACGGGAAGTGAGAGCTGAGATGGAGACTAAGGTTGAGTCCTTGGTGGCAATGTCAATCATGGCACGAGTAGAAGGCGCATCGAAGCAACGAGATAGTGATAGAGCTCTTAACAATAAGATAGAAGTCTTCTGTGGACATTACAATATCGAATGAATAGCAGGTATCATCAACACTTTCTACGGAGTGGAGTGAGAGAAGGAAGTGGGAGGAGCGGACAAACAAACCATTGCAAGATGGTGGCGTTGGTGGAGCTGTGGCGAGGAAAGGACAAGGCACAAACTAGTAGTTGTCTTGGTGGTGGTGGTGGCGAAGGTCGCGTCGAAGCCTGATAACATTAGTGATGACATCCTTCTTTTCTTGCTTAATAAATTATTTGTTACGTATAAAATGGGAAAAAAACCATTAGCATTTTTTTTAAATAAGTCACTTGATTTTATTACCGTTGCATTGCTTTTTTAAGGAAAAAATCATTAATAATGACTTAATGAAATTGTTTTGAATAGGAAATTCTTTTACTTAGATCGAAATTTCTGAGAATTGATTCTTGTAATGGAAAGTGCTTTAAAAGTGATTTTGAAAAAGAGACTGCATGTTTTAAAAGGTTTACTGTGTTTTTTCGGATCCATGTAGCGGTAAGACAGTGACCAATAGGGGTATAAGGCCCTAGTGAGATCGGTTGCTAGTCCAAAGATGTGGTTATTGAGATTAGGGCTTTAGTGAAAGAAACCGGGTTACCTTATAAGATGGTGTTGGTTGGGCGTAGGAATGATGGCCTCGGTGTCTGGACACTACTTGGGGCATTAGAGAATGCATCCTCGTGTTTATGAGAAAATAAAAGTTATAAAGTGAGGTCTGTTAGTCGGATTGGTTGTACCCCCAACACGGAGAGGTTTATTGCGACAGTGTAGGAGGGTCGAGATTGTTACCTCGTCGACTGCTTGTGATTGAGTTACCTTTGGCCAAGGTGGCATTACTAATTTGGACTCAAGCTGTGTGTTGGTTTCATAGAATTAAACGTCGGTTTCGTGTCGGACTTTGGTCCGACAAAAATAGGAAACATGTCGGACATCAGTGGAAATGTCAGTGGAAACGCGGTAAATTTACGGAAGTCCATGGAAATGGTAAAAAAACTTTGAATTTTGATTTGAAACTCTTGGATAAGTTAAAGTAAATAATAATCTACATCTTAGACTACTTAGATCAACTTCTTCAATATGTATCACATGAAAATACAGTAGATAGACCTAATAGAAATATCTTGAAGTATAAATAATACATAAAAATGCTTAATAAATGTTTAAAAACAAAAAGACTCAAAAAAGTTACCTAATATATGCTTAATACCATGAAGAATGCCTTGGTTGATCAAAATATTCTTCCTGTACATCAACCATATTGTGTTCTCGATAAATTAGTTGTCGAATTTGAGACTCTCTTCAGAACATATAGTTGTTCCAAGACATATGATTATAATATGTCTTGACATTCATTGATGAAGTATTGATATTGTAATATTGGCAGTTGTATTAAGAATTCCATTGGTGGATATTGAAGAATTATATATACTGGTTGAGGCTGTTGAGGGATATAAGAATGACTTGGAGGACGTTCAGGTGGTTGCTATTCATATTGTATTGAAGGAGGTGCATAATGAAATAATGAATCTATATCCCATCCAGTTTGTTCGCTTGGAGCATAAGAAGATGTAATTCTTGTCCAATCGCTTTGAGTACTATAGCCTGTTTGCCCAACAGAACCACCTCTATAAGAACTATAATCATAAAGATCTCTAGGATCATGAATATTCAAAGAGTCAAGTAAGTCTAACAAAGATCCTCTTGTATGACTGCTCCAAGAGTCTTCATCTAGTTGTTGATCACGACGACTTCGTCATCGATGATAAATTTCTGATCAACCTCCATGATCCTCATCTTGTGTAGCATGTGTGAAGACATCCTCTCCTGTAAATGAGCTAAGTGGCCTTTATGTCTCTCTCTTTTTTTGTGGCTCTTTTGTTGTAGGTGGGGTTACATCTCTAATGCCACCATTATCGTCGTCTAGTGGTTGTGTGTCATCATCATCATCTGTGCTACTATCACCCCTTAAGTCTGGAGTATGTCTACGAGAGCGTTCTGATGAGCTCACGTATTCCTCTACATCAATACCCATTTCACTAGCAATTCTAAAAAATGGTCTATCTTCTTCTTCATTTAGAATTGGTTCTCCATTTCCTTGTAACCATTGAAATATGAGATCATCTTCTTCGTCTTCGTTATAAATATATGTAAGATCTATTGAGTCCATGTAATCTTTTTTTTCTTCCTCTTTAATATGTTTTATTCTTAACCGCATGTTATAATGTACAAATACCAAGTCATTCAACCTTGTAGTGCCTACTCTGTTTCTTTTCTTTGTATGAATAAGTTGAATGTACTCAATTTCGTTCACAATCAGATGCTGCTGCCGTTTGAGATAAAACCTTTACAGCAATATTCCTCAGATTTGGAGCATCTGTTCCATTTAACATCTATCATTTATTTATTAACTATATTATGGAATAATATTATGAAATAAAAGAAATGATATTAAAAATATTATTTGGAGTCATTGTGTCACGAGAACGTATCGTATGAGGCTTTCTAAATGACATTAGTTCATCTTGAAAGTACTTCAATTCATTGAGAGTTTGTACTTGGACATTGACATTAAGTTCCAATTTTTTGATCACATTTTTAAAAGATGTTAATAAATTAGTACGACTACCAAGTTGATGATTGTACTAGAACCGTGGATTCAAATAATATGCTACATTAACAAAAAAAACTTATTTAGCAAATAATTTTGTAATAAATGAAATATAATGATGAAAATTATGAATGTTTATGTTAAAATGCTTACCAACTTCAATTGGAGGATGAAGAAGCATGTTAGACCATCTATCATCTATAATTTTGAGATATGTCTTAGATGATCTGTATGCTGCATCAGTCACAGCATCCTTCATCAATCTCATTGCCTCATATAAGAAACCCATGGTAGGCTTCTTATCACCATCTACCAATCGAAGGACCTTTGAAACTGGTGCTATAATATGTACAATCTTTCGATAATTCTCTCAAAAATGTACATTATTTATAATTGAATTTATTCTTCTACTAATTGGACTTTCACTCTCGTGGTATTTGTACCACTGTGGCGAATTGAACATATACTTCAGTCCATTTCTTTGATCAATCATACTTTGGAGAGCAATATAATTTGTTGCAATTCTGGTAACTCTTGGACGAATCAAATCAACACCACAACACTAGGGTGATCTCATTAAAGCTAGTAAAAAAGAGTGGTTGTAAATAAAATTTGTTACAACCTTTGCATCTCTCACTGTCTTTTCCACCAACTTCGTCTTCCCAAAGTTCTTAAGTATTAAATCAATACAATGAGCTGCACATGGTGTCCCATATATGTTATACTTTTTCATAATTCTGGAGTCAACTTTTTTAAAGTTACTTCCATTATTAGTCACAATCTGCACCGCATTTGTTACTCCCATTTGTTTAATGATTTCTCCGATTTACTTGTATATATACTTGTAATCTCTGACAACATCAGAAGCATCAATAGACTTCAAGAAAATTGTACGACCATCACAATAAACCATGAAGTTGATGATCTGTTTCCTTGTGGTACTTGTCCAATCATCACACATGATAGCTACCCTATAAATTGGCCATTGCTGTTTCAAGTCATTAATGTAAGTTTCTAATTCTTCCTCCTCTGTTTTAAGGTACTTGTTCATGATCTCCTACTCAGTTGGTGTCTTTACTCCTGCACCTTCTTTTGCTACAACATCAAGCATATGTTACAGATAAAGTCTCTTAGCTATTTTTGCAGGGATAGTATTGAAGAACATATATTTTGCTACAGCTTGACCAACTTGGCATTTCCAAACATGCCTTTGATTGTTTTCTGTTTTGAGATTTTTTTTTCTAACTGTAGCTGCATCTGGATTATTGTATTTTTGACTATATGTTCTGAACATTCCAGTAATACCTTTACCTTTATCCTTTTGTGCCACTACCACTGTCATTGCTACTTCCCTTGTAAGTTTGGGTATTACCAGTCTTATGAAATCTTTCAATTTGCTCTATATGCCATTCTTCAGTTTTAGACTCTATTATTGATCTTCTAAACATTTCTCTTTCCTCTAAAGTGTTACAGTCTACAGGATAAATCATATCATCATCTGAATCTGATATAGGAATAACATCAGAAGTATCTTCATTGAAGATAATTTTGTTGAACCTTTCTTCTCTTCTCTTTTTGTCGCTTTTCTTTGCTTTAGTGTCCTTTAATAGTTCTCTCATTTGAGTAGAAACTACAAATGGACACGATTTACACTTAGCTACATTACTATATCCACCAGAAAGGTGTTGTTTTAATCTTGTTATTCCTCCACTCTTCATTTGTTTGTCATAATATTTACATTGTGTTTTTTGTCTATCATTACCAATAGGATATCCATGTAATCAACCTAGATCTTCTGATTTAGCTGTCCTAACATCACTGTGATCTCCACTACTTTCAGATTCTGATGAATTTGACATTATGAAGGCTGAAAACAAATGATAGTTGTCATTAATTTAATGAAATAATGCATTCAAATATTTTCTGTTTTTTTTACATGTTATAGTGGTTTCTACAATTATTCTTGATTTTTTTTTCATATTTTCTTGATTTTTTAATTAATTATGAAATATTCTGATTTTTTAAATAATTATAAAAAATTTACTACTTTATATAATTACATATCAAATTATTAACATTAAGATTCAAAATAATAAAATAAACTTGAAAAAAACTTTAGATCTATGCAATATTATGGTAGATCTTACTAAAATCTAAGTTTATACTTTATATCTAAGATTGCATGTGAACTTAAAAAAAGAGATTTAAACGAGAGTTGTTTTAAACAATACAAATATTGTTGTTGTAGTATAACATGAAAGTGGTACAACAATACTAAAGTAGTAATATTAAGTATGGGATAAGTATTAATTAAAGATAATAAAATTAAATCAACAAATGAAATTACAAAAGTCTTCCAAATTGCAAATCACGCAAAATGCCATGAAATTATATGCAAAAACCTAAGATCTATCAAATAGAAATACGTCAAGTATAATTACTCCTAATTTTTACAATCATTCTTGATGTTTTCTAAATTTTTCTGATTTTTAAATAAATTATTAAATATTCTTATTTTTTAAAAAAATTATAAAAAATTACTGATTTTATAAAATTATTATGTTAGATCTATTACTTATGTAATGAATTGAAATATTATTAGGTTAAATCTTTATTTTTTAATTACTTACAAAATAAATATGAGAATTTCTTAAATAAAAGAAAAGATTTACTCTAAGACAAAGGCTAAAAAAAAAAGGAGAAAATGATGGCTATTGTTAATGCTTCATTTATATTTTTTACTTGTTGGAACTTGAAAGACAGTGAAATCACTTTTGCAAGAAAGGACTTAAAAAATAAATAAACATAAGATAAAGTTAGATGTTAAGAGTTTTTTTTGAAAATTTTGTTATAAACCATCTTATCCTATAAACCATTGTCTCTTTTACATAAGAAAAAAAATAAGGCACTGGACACAAACTTTAAAACAAAACATAAATGGTTAGATGATAGGAGTTAAAAAAAAGGATAGAAATGCTGTTCAATTCATTTTTAATAAAAAAAATACGATCCATTATTTTTATCATCTATTTTAATTAAGATTTCTCAATTAAGATTTTTAACCTGGTATATGTCTTATTCCCTGTAACCCGAAATTTGATATTATAGCCCACGTATATGTCTTAGCCTATACTGGATATTAGCCTAAGTATATTCGCGCAAACACTTTCCCCATCCTGCATTCGAAGATTCCAGAAAAAAAAGGGGGAGGTGATGACGATGAACCTGGTTGGCCTTGGAGATCGGAGCCGACGACGATGCATGGAGACAGACAGCGAACGGTAGTACCGGAGAAGGCGCTGGATGACGAAGGGGGACTGATGGAAGACGTTGGACTGGCGGACGGTGGACGATGTTGGAGGTTGGATGACGGTCGGCACTGGACTGGCCGACGGCGGACGACGCTGGAGGCTGGATGACGGTCGGCACTAGACTGGCGAACGGCGGACGGCGGACAACGCTGGAGGCTGGATGACTGTCGGCACTGGACGACGCTGGACGACGACGGAGTGTTGGAGAAGCTTGAGGAGGGGAGGAAAGAAGATGGGAGAAGGCGCTGTTGGGGTGTTGGTAGACGAAGGAATCCCGTGACTTTTAAAGTCGTGTCGTGTGTCGTTTTGCTGGGAAGGCGTGTCAGGCGATACGTGAGGATTTGAGTAAAAAAATATCAAACATCCACCGACATCCACTGATGTGACCGACATCCATCGAAATATCGTCCGACATAAGGTAAGTCGTGACATACCTGTCAATGTCTTTTCTCTACTTTCACCTATTGATACGTGTTGATGAAATTTCACCGACACGGATCAAAATTTGACACCATGGTTGGTTTTAAGCTACAATCGACTTAAGATTTGGCTTTTGATATTAATCAGATTCTCGTTATAATGAGATTTGTGATTTAAACTAGTTTCTAATCGTGTTTAAATTATGATTTGAGTTTAACTTGGCCATGTAGTTGGGCTAGAATTTAGTTATGGATTTGTTTCGTCAGAATGCATAAAGATGGTTTCTAAGTTGTATAAAATTTCAGGAAAAAAATAAGTTTAAGAAAAACATGATTTAAAAGAAGCTACTTGGAAATTTTTTTGAATAGATTCAATAGTTAATGTTTAGGTATTGAGAATCGAGATTTTTGTTTTGTTTGTGGTTTTCCGTTGTTTTCTTCTTGATAGGTGCGTACCATGTGACTTGATGTCATTCTCGCGTTTTTTTAATATTTTGTTTTCAAGTGCTGATTGGAGGTGTAGTTCAACTCTAGTACACGTAGATTGGAGCCATTAATCGTACATTGGTGTTAGGTAGTTAAATATAGTTTTCTCTTTATTATTAATTAGTTTTTTTAATTAATTATGATTGGGATAGAATTGGTATTTATTCATCGCTGTCTATGGGACGTGACATGTGAAGTTTGCTGTGATCTATTAAGTGGCAAGAAAAAAATATGATTCAATAATCATAAAAGATTAAATTATTGTGAAAATTATAGAATTTAATCTCATGTGGATGCCATATTCAAGAATTTACGTTATGGCATTTCATAATCTCACAAAGAAATTGGACTAATTATGCTTAAAATGAATTTAGTCATGTTGAATTAATTTTATAACATGTTAAAAGCAAGAAAACATGTTTTATAATAACATGGTTATGATCAAAGATAAAAATTGTTATTTGTTAGTTTAATTGTCTTTAAATGTATTTTGTAAAAACAAAAACACTTGTTATTAGAACGACTATTCAAAAGATGGTGCTAGCAACATAGGGATATTTCTGACATCTCGCTTGGAGTAGGATGCTAAACAATGGTTCTTTAGATGTTTGCTAGTGACTTCTGACACAATAACGATTGGATGGATGTTCAAGTGGACAGTCGCTGGAAATGTCAGAAAACGACCATCAATGACAGTAAAATGATGAAAAACTGTATGATAAAAAAAAATATTTTTCTACGATTTTTATTCACAAAAAGAGGGTAAAACTATTATCTTCTGATTTATGTGTAAGTAGAGCTGATCTTTGTGAAGAAACAATTTTAAGGCCTTAGAAAATGTAGGAGAATAGTCATCCATCAGTCTTCTTGTTCAAAGAATGTGTTGATAATGTGTTATAACAAGAAAAATGTATAAGAAGATGTGGAAAAGATGTTAAGGAAAAGTAAGTCCTAAAAACCTTATGGCGGCACAAGTTTCTCTTCTTTATTTATAGATAAGTATAGGAGTACATTGGGTACAGGAAGATACAAATGATAGTTACAAATATTCTATAATAGTACATTGATTTTTTGCTTGGATACCCATGTAAAGTAGTGTGCATGCCCATTTTCCTTTGCATAACACTTATTTATTGATCTTCACACACAAAATCAAATGTTATACTCTAATAGTTTCATCGTTTCCTCACTTCATCTAACCCCCTAGGTTGGACCTCTAACCTTAGATGTTATTAGATCACTAATTTATCCTTTTTAAAAACCATATCTCGAAAACCAATCCAATTCACAACCTAACTTTCTCCCTCCATCTTCGTCTACCATATTCTTCTATAATACGCTAACTCTAACCATTCAACACAATTATTGCAAAACAAAGTTTGTAAGGACGCATAAGTAAGGGTATTATGGTCATTCAACATTAAATATTGGAGTAAACCAATATTATTTCATGGTTGTTAACTATAAGAATATTGAAGATAAGAGTTTGATTTTGTAAGGTTAGAATGATAAATAATACTGGCAAATAAACTACTTTAGAAGGACATTTAAGTAAAAATTACTTCATTTTTATTTTTCCTTAGTATCCATCGTGTGCAATATCTTTTTATTCCAGTGAATTTAACCAGTATGGTGATCTTTTGGACATAGAATCAAAATTAATTTATTGGAGATCGTCAGTTTTTTGTTTTTTAAAAATTAAGATCGTGGTTGTGGGATGTATTAGTAATTTTTTCTCTAAAAAAACAATGTAATGGTAATAAAATTGAGTGGCCTATTTAAAAACAATACTAATGGTTTTTTTCCATTTTATACACATCAAATAATTTATCGGGCGAGAAGAAGGATGCCATCGTTAATGTTGTAGGGCTCTATCGCGGTCGTCGCCACCACCACTGCCACCACCATCGACAAGACAATTGTTAATTTGTGCCTTGTCCTTTCCTCACCATAGCTCTGTCAACGCCATCATTCTACAAGGGTTTGTTTTTGTCCCTTCCTCCCACTTTCTTCTATCGCTCCACTCTATTGTAAGGAGTGTTGATGATGCTTACTGTTCACTTGATGTTGTGATGTCTGCAAAGGGTTTCTATCTTATTATTAAGAGTTCTGCGCTGCCTTGTTGCTTTAGTGCACTTTCTACTTGCATCATAGGTGACGTCGCCACTGAGGGTTCGACCTCAGTCTCGGCCTTGGCTCCCACTTCCGGGTACCTGTTTGAACAAAAGAGGAAACTTTCTTTTGTTTGTTGGTTACTGAAAAATGTTACTTTTTTTTTTGGTTGTCACTAACGAAAGATGTAGAAATGGTGGTTTGTTGTTGGAGTTTGTGTATAGCTTGCTGTTTACTTCCTAGACGTTGGGATTAGCTCGTAATGATCAGTTTATTGATATTATTTCAGTATCTGTCCTTGGAGAACTGCCACGCTCATATTGTTCATGTTTTTGATAGGACACAAACAAGCATTGCTTTCATTGTCAGACAAGCAGGACTTGGCTCTCCTTGGTAATGGGCTTCAGAGCTTGGGGTAAGTTGTGATTCAATAACTTCTGCCTATTTACCGAGAATTTTCAGTTTCATACTTATATTCGTTTGTTTGACTAGGTCATCGTTTTTGACACAATATAGTAACCACATTACTATTTTATAGTCAACTTTCTATCAGTAAATGATGAATAGGGCTATAGGCACTAAATAAATGCATCATATTTGGTTCTTATAATTTATTATAAGCAAGTTGTGACCAAGGCAAATATAGATCAAATTAGCATTTTCTTTCTTCTAAAAATATTCAAATTCAAAGAAGAGATGGTAGGGTGATAGGAGAATGACACTGCTGGAATGTTTGATGAGTAGGGAACTTAAGTTAGTTCTTCAATTCATTCTAGGTGGTCCATTTATTTCTTGTGAATTCACAGAGCTCCGAGATTACCATCCTGGTACTAGTTAAATTGTGTTGACTGGTGTTGCAAGATACAAATAAAAAGCCTCATTTAAATTTTAAGTAGCATATCCAGCCATGGAACAATATACCTTATGGCTTGGTTGATATGACTTGCAGATACTCTATTGTCTCAACTGGTGGAACTGCAGCTGCTTTAGAGAAAGCTGGTGTCTCTGTTACCAAAGTTGAAGAACTTACTCATTTCCCAGAAATGGTATTCCCTCTTTGATTTCTCCATGTTATTATCATTGTAACGGGGATACCATATCCATGTTTTTGGCGCATGATTTTGCTGGAAGTAAGAATATGCTCTCAACCATTTTTTGTTCTCCTTACGCATGTAAAAATCATGCTCAGGTTCTTTTTCTATTTTCAGTTGGCCAGATGAGCTCCATTACTGGGATGTAAACGAATCATCCTGCTCTGCCTTTTTCTTGACATCCATGTTTAGCTTCTTTATCTTCAAAAATCTTTATCCTGTACTTCAAGTGTGTAGACCTCGATATGTTTTTTTCCCTCTTTTCCCTTCTTTATTTTCCAAGGTTTTTTCATGGTGTATGGAATGTGGCTAGACCCCACAATATTCATGGTATGTTGTACTGCACCATCAGACCAGTCCATCTTTTATCAAAGGCATGCCATGATTCGGAGATGAAGTATACCTGGATACACGAGGGATGAGGATGATGGTTGGTGTTTGCCTGTGTATTAACAAGGGATCTTTTAGTTTAAAATATAAAATGGGAAGCCCCCCCTGCCCCCAGCTTTGTTCCACCACCTTCTATCTTGAATTATCGGTATGGGTCTGTCAAATCTATTACATATTACCTATAATATCCTATTACATCCATTTGTTGCCATCCTGATTTTGTGTAAATGTCCTTGCTGTACGCCTGCACTATATGAGATGATGTGATGGCCACATCTGCACAAAAGGAGAGAAAGATGCGTTCTATTTTCTCTTGAGTCTAGTCTATATACAGTTAAAATGGTAGAATATGTACGTCTAATTTATATGTCTGAGTGTTTCTTTCCATCTGAGGTTGCATTCCCATATGGTATTCTCATCTCAAAATTGGGTAAGGCCCATTATTTTGTTCCGATTGATATATGTTATATTTGTCATGCTTTTGATATCTGTGAAAATTTGTGTGGCCCTTGCAGCTTGATGGTCGTGTGAAGACTCTACATCCTAGCATACATGGGGGTATCCTTGCTCGAAGAGATCATAACCATCACATGGAAGCCCTAAATATGCATGGAATTGGTAAGTGTACAAATATTTCATCATAATGGTTTTTGGCATGAAATCTTATTCTTTATGATGTCCTATGGGTAATTTAATTTTTAAATCCTGTCATTGGTGCCTTGACATGTTAAGGGTTTTTCTTTTGGCAGGGACATTTGATGTAGTGGTCGTAAACTTATATCCTTTCTATGAGAAGGTCTCTTCAACTAGTGGGGTTGCATTTGAGGATGGCACTGAGAACATTGATATTGGTGGCCCCACGTTGATACGTGCTGCTGCTAAGGTTACTATCTCCTGATCAGCTTGATGTGGAGCAACTTGACCAAATTTCTGTGGAATAACTTTAGTTTTGATCAAACTGATGTTTAATCTCGTGGTATACAGAATCACAAGGATGTTCTGGTTGTTGTTGATTCCAAAGACTACCCTGCACTGTTGGAATTCCTACAAGGAAATCAAGATAATCAGCTGTTCCGTAGGGAGCTTGCGTGGAAGGCTTTTCAGCATGTTGCGTCTTATGATTCTGCAGTTTCGGAGTGGCTTTGGAAGCAGTCAGGTGGAGGTAATGCGTTTGAATTGTCTTTTCGCAGTGAGATTTAGCTAAAGGCAATTCATGGGCATATTTTGTGGGTTTGCCTCTTGATACTTCTCTACTTTCAGTTTCAGGTGCTAAGTTTCCTCCTGGCTTGACCGTGCCTCTCTCTTTGAAGTCTTCTCTTCGATATGGAGAGAATCCTCATCAAACAGCTGCATTTTATGTTGATAAAAGCCTTTCTGTAGTGAATGCTGGTGGTATTGCAACTGCCATACAACATCATGGCAAGGTAGGTAAAGCCGACGCAACCATGTGTACATTTTTTGTATATACCGTCGAAATATTTGCTTTTGCAAATTGCAATTAAGGACTTTTGAAGTTCTATGTTAAAGTAGATAATCCTCTCTTGCAAATTTCCTTTTCACAGTATTGGTCTACATCTGATCTGTGATCTGTGATATATCCTAGAAATAGACACCTTATTCTTATATTGGATAATTTGAGTAGAGCAGTGTTCATCAATGCACAGGCAAGACTTAGGATCTTGAATTTCAATTTTCTTAGGGTGAACAGTTTTCCTTTTTGATAAATAAAATTATTGTATGATTCTTTCCCATTTGGAAGCTTGGTTCTAAGTCCATGCAAAGGGCATTAAAAGGGTGCTAATTTTGTTTTACTACAAGCCTACTAGTGAATTTTTCTTGGCAAAGAGAGAATATATGTAACCAGCTGCAACTACAAAGGTATCTCTTTCTAGTATGTAAATGAGACAAATCCTGAATTCTTTATTGTCTCATTTCTCCTCTCTCCTACCAATGTGATGAATTTGTATAATTTGACTAATTTGTTTGTTGTGGTCGTCAAGTTCAAGGAACCTGTAGCTAATTGTCGTGCCAAATCATATGAATTGGATATTTTGCTCAATCATCTGGTTTCCTTTTTAGGTGGATTAAATGTGACATGATAACCAAATTATATCGAACTACATGCAATCACTTATTTATTTTTTATAAGTACATTTACATAGCAAATCCTCACTATTTGGTCAAGTAAGAAAAACTGAACTGTTTCAATATTCAATTAAAACTACAACCTCTAGGACTTGCTCAATACCACTACCCCATCATCAACACTTTTAATCATTCATAAATGTCTGAATACCGAGTCTATTGAGCAGTTACTTTCAATGGTTAGTTCTTATACCACAAGAATTGAAACAAGTGAATACGTACATATGGTTTTGCTTTTACAACAAGCCTTGATTGATATGAACCTTTTTATGTGATTGTAAAACAAAAAATTAAGTAGCTCAAATTGGTCTTTTATAGTGAAGCTGCTACACTGGAATATGCTGAGAGGGTGCGAAAGTTGAGATCTGTGTGATGAAACTTAATTAAATGGGTTTTAAACATCTGTGGATTCTACATGTGTTAATTCCAATTCAGGATATAGGATTATCAAACTTTTTGATCATTGTGCTTTGTTTTCTTGTGCCGTTTTCATGGTCATTGGGATATTCAAAAGCTTACAATTTGGAGTCATACTAAGATAAATCTCTCTAAAAGCACCTCAATTTCTGTTTTGTGGGCATTCATAAATGCATACTCCTTGTATCATTTGTAAGGCTTTTGAAGTCATGAGGGTCTTCATAATCTAGTGACAAGATTTTTATATTGAAATATTATTTATATCTGGTACAGGAAATGTCCTACAACAACTATTTAGATGCAGATGCTGCATGGAATTGTGTGTCAGAATTTAAAGATCCCACTTGTGTGATCGTAAAGCACACAAATCCATGTGGTGTCGCATCAAGGGATGATATTCTTGAAGCTTATAGACTTGCTGTAAAAGGAGATCCTGTCAGTGCGTTTGGTGGAATAGTTGCATTCAATACAGAAATAGATGAGGTAGGAAATTACATGATGTTTTTTTCTCTTTATCTGCAAATGTTTCTAGTTCTGACTTCTGACATTGTTTTGTTCGTTAAGGATCTTGCAAAGGAAATTCGTGAATATAGGAGCCCTACAGATGGTGAAACTAGAATGTTTTACGAGATAGTAATTGCACCAAAGTATTCAGAAAAGGGTCTTGAGGTCCTTCGAGGGAAGTCAAAGAATTTGAGGATTCTTGAGGCACGTAAAAGTGAGAAAGGAATGCTGTCACTTAGACAAGTTAGTGGGGGTTGGTTAGCCCAAGATGCTGATGATTTAGTGCCCCAAGATATTAGTTTTAATGTTGTATCCAAAAAGGCTCCATTGGAAAGTGAACTACGTGATGCAGAGTTTGCATGGCTTTGCGTTAAGCATGTCAAAAGTAATGCCATTGTGATTGCAAAGGTTTGTCCTGACCTTTTTTTTATTGCTTACAGTAGTTATATATTTCTGATTCAACTTTTGAAGCTTGCTTCACTACAAACTGCCATAAATCAATTAGGCTCTTATGGCATGCTCACACTTTTTAAATTTTTTGAAATGTCAAAATCTTTTGCTATTGTCTTTTTGATAAAATCCTGGGAAGCCTAATGCAGTTAAGACTTAAGAATTATACTACCAATGAAAAACTATGTTATTTGTCATAAACCAAGCTGGTTCAGAAGTTGTTACCAAGGCTCTGAAATTAGTATTCATTGGGCCAAGGCATTGATTACCCATTATACGATTCATTGACCTTTGAAGCCATTAGGCCTCCTGATTGGAATGATTTTCTGAATAGAGGTTCTTACCATTTTATTACCAGACTGGCATCAGCCGTAAACTACCCTCGTTCTTTTTGTAATGGCTTTCATTTGACATGACTACAATGCTAGTAGGAGTTGTTCATTTTATTCTTTTTACTTGTAATTAAATAAGTCTTAAGTTTTGTCTATGAAAACTTTCAAATTCAGTGCATGCAGACAGGCAAAATAGAATGACTTTCTCTGGAAGTTCAATGTAGTGTGCTGGAAAATTATATAGGCACAGTTCATTGGTTCTCTGTGCGTGCGGTTGGGCCGGTGGTGTGTGTGTGGGCATGTGGGGTGGGTGGTGGGCAGTTAGGCCGTGCGTGTGGGTGGGCAGTGCGTGCATCAATCAGTGTGTGTGTGTGTGTGTGTGTGTGCATGGCATTTGATGTGACTACACGGCTAGATTAAGTTGTTCATTTTATTCTTTTTACTTGTAATTAAATAAGTCCTAAGTTTTGTCTATGGAAAACTTTCAAATTCAGTGCATGATGACAGGCGAAATAGAATGACTTTCTCTGGAAGTTCAATGTAGTGTGCTGGAAAATTATATAGGCATGGTTCAATGGTTCTCTGTGTGTGGGGTTGGGCTGGTGGTGTGTGCGTGTGGGCATGTGGGGTGGGTGGCGGGCAGTTAGGCCGTGTGTGTGGGTGGGCAGTGCGTGCATCACTCAGTGCTTGTGTGTGTGTGTGCATGGCATTCGTGATGGGCGGGTGCCACATGTGAGTGTGTGTTTCTTCCATACCTTAAACCACCCACAGTTGATTTGTAAATGCTTAGAATAATAAAAGAAATAAGAAGTCAATAAAAAATGGAATCGACTTCCTAATAAAAGGGCTCAAACTGATATGCCTGTTAAATGTATTTATGTTCAAAGATTTACGAACTCTACTTCTAGAGGATTTCTGATGGGTATTTATTGGATTTACTTCTATATCAGTTTCAGTTTTTGTTATGATCATTATTTCCCTCTTTTAATGATAGAAAAGGTTCTTGCTTTCCAAAAGGCATATTCAACATTTTCTTTGACATGAAAGTATTTTCATGTTCATGTTGGATTCTTATTCCATTTTTTGGCAGAATAATTGTATGTTAGGAATGGGGAGTGGTCAACCAAACCGGCTAGAGAGTTTAAGAATTGCTTTTAGGAAAGCTGGAGATGAAGCCAAGGGAGCTGCTTTGGCCAGTGATGCCTTCTTCCCATTTGGTATGTGTTTTTCTTGTTCTGTTTTAGTCAGTTCTAGTATTGACTAGCTTTTTTGACTAGAATGCCCTGCTTTAGGTTTTTTAAGGGTTTTTAATTGCTTCTGTTGCTATGCTTAACCTACTGCTCTTTATTGCCTAGAGAATGATTAGGCATTCTAACTTTTACTTCATAACTTGCCATGATACCGTTGAATAATCATGAGAAGATAACAACTTTATTTCAGTTACATCAAAATGTAGGTTTGCAAACGTGTATACAACAATTGCCCTTCTAAATCGTGATTTTAGTTATCATTCCTTGTTTCAGATATTATGAGATGAAATTTATCATCAAGTACTAAAATATGGTGTTCAAAGTTTACATTGGACGAATTTTATTGACTTTTTAAAAAGAAATGGAGGGTTGTGTGAAAGACATTCCAGCATCTGGAATGATTGATTGACTGGCAAGCACAGGATTGCTTTTTGGGGTTTATAAGATTGCAGCAAGATCAGGATCAATGTTCATGGAAATTTAGAAGGGCAGCAAGCAAATGCAGTGTGGACTCCAAGCTTCAGTATGTATCCTAAAGATTAAGACTGATAGTTTTTGGAAGCTCCATTAATTATTAGCATGAACGAGAAATAGTTTCAGCCCAAAGGATGACACTACTTGGCTAGGGAGTCGCAATGTCAAATATTTTTTTAAAAGGGGAAACATCAAGATATACTAGGATGAATGTTTTGTCAAGGGCATGAGCTCATGGCAATGTTCAGGCTAAGTTTAGAAGGTGAGATCTCCACTTGATGTCAAGGTATCCATATGATTATATTTGCTATAAAGATTAGAGAGAGAAGTAAATGGGCTCCACAATGCAACACTTGATGTGCTGTATGCCATGAAGAAGAGTACGACACGGCTCACTTATTTTTGAATTGTTGATTCACAATAAAGGGTGGGAAGAATGCTGTATCAGATGGTCCGCAAAGATGGATAGGGAATAGAAATACTGGTGGAGCTGGGGCTGTAGAATAGACAATTAAAAGATAGCCATCTTCGATGGCAAGGGACTTAATGCAGTGTCCCTTGTTGCTTGTTTAGTCAATTTAAATTGTTTTTCAATGTAAATTCACCTTTTGTAACTATTTTCCTGCATAGCTATTGCTGATAGAAGGAAAGAGAAGGCTGGGTGAATCCTAAGTTTCGCATTTTAACAATTTCATTATCCAGCTGCTCTTAGAATGTTGACTTAAAATTTCATGTTTACTAGTTTTCTTTTTCCTAGGCATCCTTTTCATGTTTTCCTTGTCTTAACATATATATTTTTTGTTTACAAAATGTGTACTTCAACAGCTTGGAAGGATGCTGTTGAAGAAGCATGTGAAAATCGGATTGGAATAATTGCAGAACCGGGTGGTAGCATTAGAGATCAGGATGCAGTGGATTGTTGTGATAAGTATGGTGTTTCACTTATTTTCACCAATGTGAGACACTTCCGGCACTAGAGATCAATTGAAGGAACTTTCTCCTTTGTTGAGTCTGAGCTAGTGATTATTATTGGAGAAATAAATTAAGGGATCAACAGACGGCCTTCTGTAAAAGTATGCATTGTGCCACCTCATACACGGTTAATAATCCATTGCCGATGTTAGAGAGAGGCCTATAATGTTTTTATGTTAGAGAGAGGCCTATAATGTTTTTTTCAGCGTATGTCTGATAAATGCTATAGTTAAACCTGCAGAAATCTGCACCTTTTGGTTTCTGAGTATTTGTTTCAAGAAGAAACTTTTCTCATCACATCTGGTTCATTTTCTTTCAATAATGCAATAAAGTCAAATTGGTTCAGCTTACGACCAATTTGGCTCTCTATGGGTTATTAAGATCCCACTTGCGGGGAAATTATCCAATAACACTAAAATCCAATAATTCGGAGAATAAAGATAGGATGATCCAACTTTGAACTAGTTTTTGTTAATCTCATGTTGACAAACTTCTAATGGCATCACCAAGAAAAAAGAGGCACTGGTTCTCGTTTTTTTGTATGCAGATCATGCAACATCATTTATTGTTAGCTCCTGTCGGTGGTTTCTCATGTTAGAATATTTGTTTGTCGTATTGTTTATTGCGAGCTTAGGTGACAGCGTCTACGATGGGACAAATTTTTGACTGTAATCCCGTGTCATGTTAGATGATAAGCTTGATATCAAGCATGACAAAGTACCTCATCAATTAAGAACATGATACTTGAAAGAGTAAACTCCCATGTGCAAGTTATCGTCTCTTTTCTGTAGTCAAGTATGCGCGGTGAGTTGTATTGTTATTGTCCTTCGAACACCTGGAAAAGGTTTATATCTTTATGAAAGGGAAAAATCTAGTACTTGTTTTGCAGCTTTTTAAAAGAAATCCTAACTTTGATTGATAATGCACTACAGTACTAATGTCATAGTACTTGTCTATATCGGAGAAGATGGAATGTTGGAAATGGTATTTCGATTCCTTTAGCAGAAAGATTCTGACCAATTTTCTGATTTGCAATGGATTTTTGTCGCAGTTTTCTACCCAAGACTGCAATTTACAATGAATTCCTTGGCGTGTTCTGGCGATTACCTTGCATAAAATACAATATTCAATTAAATAAGCACCTCATCATCATCATCATCATCTAGTATGTATTTTAAAACCCCATCTGGGCTATATGATTTAGGCATCAAATTAAAGAGGGATCACGTTATTAAATATGCTGGTGTCAAATCAATCTAAAGGAGAATAATGCGAGAACCAAATGGTAACCATTCTCCCTCATCTCCAGTGTCACTGAGAGTGACATGGACGGTCGATACCAATATATGTGCATTTGCCTCAAAATAAAAAAGGACCATAAGAGAGCTAACTAAGAAGGAACAAGAATTATGAATCTACGGACAAGAATCGGCGTTCTTCTGTACTTGCCAGTAACAAGAGGGCCCTGGTCTGCAACAAGAAGGCCCTGGTGCTTCCTGGTTTGCATTTGTATCAAATGAAGAGATGAATGGGTTATTTTCGAGGAACTGGTTTTCACACTTATTTGTATTAAAATATCTCATGGAGGATGTGTGTCCTTGTTTTTTTTGAAAACGGGATGTGTGTCCTTGTCGTACTCACAAAAAAAGGTCAAGCGTGAGCTACTCCTCGAAAAGTAAATCCTTCTCATCATGCCATATTGATACACATATTCTCTCTTCAATGTTACCAATCTTATGTAGAATAAGAAAGGCTAGTAAATTGAATTTACTATATGGTACCACTGGTAATTTGAATTTCGTATATAGTCCCTATATTTTTGCATAAACCCATACAAACATCTCTCCATCATCGTCTTCTTCTTTTTACTTCCATGCCTTACACGGTGGAACGGTGGTGATGGTACTGATGGTACGGATGACAACAAGTGAGTGATGGTGAAAACAACAATGATCATGACGGTGGTGAAGAGAGAGGTGCTGATGGTACCAATGGACGTGGTGATGGGTGGTGGCAACAATGATTGTGATGTCATTGTTGTTAGTGAATGAAGAGGTAGGGATGTCGATGATGGGTGGCAATAAAGGTAGATGTGGTAATATCAACTACAATGATGATATCTATTAATGGAGTTTTGATAAAGATGGAGAAGGTAGTGGTTGTAACGATAACAACAATTACATTATTGATGAGTGACGTGGTGGTGAAGGAGGAGAGGAGGTGGAGTGGCATTGCACAGACAATGGACTCAGAATTTAGAAATTAGAGTAAGGATAAGTTAAACATTTCTTAGATAATAAGTTCTGTTAAACATAGTTTCATAAATGATTGGTAACAGAGTCAAATGTTATGTAATGATAGGTGCATACGTGTAAATTTCTAAGTTTATTGAGTGTTTGAAGGGAATATTTGTAGATTGTCGGACGAGCAAACGTTTCCGACGACCGTTTTGAGGGCTTCAGCGAGGTGGAACAAGGAGGGAAACCGAAGTGAGTTTTCTTCGATGATTTATTTTTCTCATTCTCTTTTATTTATAGAGGAGCCAAAAATCCTTCCACCTTCCTATGCCCCCAACGGCTTCCTCTTCCTCCCAACGTCTGTTTCCACTGGCGAACGAAAACGGTCGATCGTTCATGCGTTACACGCACAAACAATTATTCCTCAGTGTAATGGTCTTTAATGATCATTTACCAACATCTCCCACTTGGTCATAAAGACCATGTATAAATTTCATACACAGAGATGTTACACTCCCACTCTCACTATCCGAGAAGTGTATAATTTCAATTTTCAATTTTCCACTCCCACTATTCATGAGAATGTTCTTCATTTCCATTATACATGGAAATGTTCCTTAATCCCATTAAGTTTACAAACTTAATGAATTTTTCTACTGTTATTTCCTTTGTCATAGGATCAACAATCATATCTAATATGGATATGTAACTCAGTTTTATTTCTCTACTTTTCACAATATCACGAATATAGTGATAATGTATATTAATGTGTTGTCCTCTTGTTGTATTTGCACTACTATGTACAAGACTTATTGTCGCTTGGTTATCACAAGACATTTCTATTAGACCATTTATTAAATTGAGATTTAAATCATTTATAAATCTCCTGATCCAAACAGTATGCGATGCAGCTGCACTACAGGCAACATATTCAACTTCCTATGTGTATTTGGCTACACATCCTCGCTTTTTACTTCCTCAAGATACAGCTGCACCTCTAAAGATGAATACATGTCCTGAAGTGGACTTACCATCATCTTTGTCACCACCCAGATCAGCATCTGTATAACCAAGCAATTAAAGCTCATCCGCTTGATAAGTCAACTTATGATGCAAAGTTCCTTTCACATATTTCATTATTCTTTTTACAGCTTCTCAATGTTTTGTTCCGGGATTACTTTGATACCTGCTGACAACACTTACAGCATATGCCAAGTCTGGTCGTGTACAAAATATAGCATACATTAAACTTCCAACCACTTAGGCATAAGGTGTTCTTAAAGGTTCTTTCCCCTTTCCAGAACCTTTTCAGCACTGTACGTAGATATCTTTCCTGATTTATGCTCAGTATTCTAGATCCCCGATCTCTAAGGATCTGTATTCCAAGAACATAAGATGCTTCTCCCATGTCCTTCATCTCAAACCTTTTGCTAAGTTCTTCCTTTGTGTTGTTCATCATGTCAGTATCATTTCCAACAAGTAAAATATCATCCACATACAAGGATAATATAATAAACTTGTTCCAACTTTTTCTGATATATACACAATAGTCTAATTTGTTTGAAACAAATCTCATTTCGACAATTACATCATGAAATTTATGATACTATTGTCTAGAAGCTTGTTTCAAACCATATATTGACTTATTTAATTTGCACACTTTGTCTTCATGTCTTTTTACCTGATATCCCTCAAGCTGTGACATGTAAATTTCTTCCTGTAAATCATCATTTAGAAATGCAGTCTTTACATCAATTTGATGTAATTCCAAATCTAAATGTGCAATGATAGCCAATATAATCCTTATAGATGCGACCTTAGCTACTAGAGAGTATGTTTCTTGATAATCAATTCCTGGTTTTTGTATATAACCTTTAGCAACTAACCCAGCCTTATATTTATTAACAGACCCATCAACCTTTAGCTTTTTCCTAAATATCCACTTGCATCCTATGACCTTTCTGTCATTAGGTAAATCACATAATTCCCATACATTGTTCTTTTCCATTGAATCAATTTCATCATTCAGTCTCAAGCCATAAATCTTTTTCCTTTGATTCAATAGCATTTTTGTATTTCATGGGTTCCATGTGATTTTCCTCTATATTCGCTATTAAGCATGAAGACTCACAAGAATATAAGTGATAATCATTCATCCAAGCAGGTTGAGTCCTTATTCTTTTATTGCTAATAGGCTCTACCGGTTCAATTCCATCTTGAGTTTGTTCATTTTGATCTATTATTCCATCATTTCCATTTACAGGCTCATTTTGCTTTTCCCTTATATTTTCCATAGGTTCATTCATATTTTCCATATTTTGTTCCCCCTCAATCATAGGGTCATGTTCCGGGATTTTATTGAAATAGTTATCTCCCACTACTAGTAGTGGTTCTATTTCATTTTCATTCTCTTCTTTTTTAAAAAAAATTTCAAGAAAAGTTGCATCCCTATATTCAATGATTCCCTTTTCTTTATGGAAAAATTTATAACCAAAAGAATTTTTATAATAATCTATAAATGTACACTTCAAGGTTCTAGAATCTAACTTATCCCTTAATTGACTAGGAAGAAGTACATGAGCTATAGAACCCCATTTCCTCAAATAATGTAAATTGGACTTAGATCCAGTCCACAACTCATATGGTGTACTAGGTATAGATTTTGTGAGTATTCTATTTAACACATGGTTTACTGTAAGCAAAGCCTCTCCCCAAAATCTCTTGGAGAGTCCTGAATGTGACAGCATGCATCTAACAGAATTCATAAGAATTCTGTTTTTCCTTTCCGCCACACCATTTTGTTGTGGAGTATAAAGCATAATTGTATGCCTCTTAATTCCATGCATTTCACAAAACAGTTCAAATTCCTTAGAATTATATTCCCCACCTCTATCTGACCTTAATAACTTAATATTTCTTCCTAATTGTTTTTCAACTTCCAACTTGTATTTCTTAAAACAAGTCAAGACTTCACTTTTATGGCTTATTAGATAAACATAAGTGTATCTAGAGAAGTCATCTATAAAAGTCACAAAGTATTCCTTGTGATCAAATGTTTTAACACTAAGTGGACCACAAACATCTTAATGAATTAAGCCCAATAATTCATCTGATCTATGTTCTATTCCAAATGGTTTCATAGTCATTTTTCCAACTAAGCAATGTTGACACTTATCTAATTCCATATCATTAAGATGAGGCAACAAATTTATTTTTACCATTTGTTTCATTTTATGC
>JAMKQA010024148.1:0-51287 GCA_024699735.1 Posidonia australis
TTAATATTCTGATATTTGCTGGAACGGTCTGTCGCTCTTGATGCCGGTATATTTTTGAATTCATGCTAAGACACTTTAAATCTTTTTCACGTTATAATATTTATGAAAATAAGCACAATTGAATAATCATCAAAATTAATGTAATATTACTAACAGAAATAGGCTGCCTGTCTCCCTCACTGTCGTGGCAACTCCAGTGACGGTGCCGGAGAAGAAGGTGGCTCTAGGGGCGACGGTGCAATGGTCCAGGGCTCCTGGAGGCATGGGGGGTGATAGTGCGATGGTCCAATGGAAGCTAATTGTTCAACAATAGAGTTGTAGTTCCTTAAGGAATCTCTTTCTAACTAAAATAATTGAGATGAGTGAACCAGGCCACCGCAAGTTGCTCTCCCATGCTCTATTCTTGGTTATGATAGTTAGATCGGGACCTTAAGGTGTCTTAGGTGAATATTACTAACTCCTCCCATCTCCCTGAGTCAGTAATATACCCTAATAAATACAAGATCCTCTATTGTTTTATGTTTATTTACTGTTTTATGATTTGCTAGGAATGACCATAAGGACAGAATCCTAGGTTGTAGGTCCTTCTATAGAGTGACAAACCCACACCCTAGGACCTATTTGTAGACCTCCTAAAAGTCTAAGGGTGGTACTTGAAGAGGACCAAACCCATTGTGTGATCCTAGAATACCTAAAGAAGAACCACACTCTTGCCATAGGAACCCAATAAGTTGAGAGAATGCAAGTTTAATTTAGCTATTAATTAACTATCTAAACAAGTAAAATCCGTGTTTTGTCTGAAAATCTGCCAAATTAGTTAGGCTTGTTTGGCATCTGATCTGTCTAGGACAGATCTCAACTACTGGAAAAGACACACAATTGAACCACATGTCCGAACGGTGCCATTGTCTGTCGCTGACTGAATCGACGACTAGTCATGGCGTCCGTGACCTTTCTAGAACTGAGAGCTCCTCACACGACTAAGGGAACACGAAGAAACCAATAATGTCATGGCAAAGATGGTGAATCTGAAGATGGATACTCGACTCGGAAACACCTAAGAAAAGACCAAAGGATAAGGAAAATGGAGTCACCATCCAATCTTTTTAATGGAAAGATGAGGAAAATTAGGAGCACAAAAATGCAAGAAAAATGAAGAGAATGAGTGCAAATGGATGAGAACGAATGTGTACATGCTTCGTGCCTAATGGATGCAACACATTGGTCATCGTGGGCCAAAGAAAAGGTAAGGACTCTTGTTACACATGGGGAAGGTGTTAGGCACCCTATACGCCTGACGAGTCGATCTTTCTAATCTAATCGCTCGCTTGTGTCCCCAAATGATCATGCATGCTTGCTAAGTCTAAATGGATGAATTACACATGCCATGCTGATGTGGATGAGATGAATGAGGAAGAAAACCATGCAAACTAACGCTTAGCAATGCTACACAAGTTCTAGACGAAGGCAGCAATGTGTTAGTCAAAAGAACATTGAGTAGTAAGCATCATTACCCTATGGAAGGATGCATGTTGGAAAATGTTGGGAAACTATGCAATGTAAATGAAGATTTAGATGTAGATAATAGAAGGTAATCATGCAAAACCATGCGAGAAATTCAAAGCAGAATGGTGCATGGTGCTCAACTAATCAGTCTGCTTTGACTTTGTTGGTCGTGCCATTGATTCGCGTCAGCTAGATTCGCTAGACGCATCTGCTAGTAAAATCCACCATCTAATCATGCCATCGGGATTTGCTAGAAGAGTTGCAGGACAAACTACAAACTTCTCATCACACCAGGAGGAAATGCAATGATGCAATGCACAATTAAAATGCACGGGAAGCTAGAGAGCATGATGTAGGAGGACGTACCTAGACGCTCAGATGCCGACTGGGCTACGTAGACGACTCCACCCACCTATCTCGTCAGAGAACGGGTTCGGCCAGCGAACGCTTTTGGGAACTTCATCTAGAGGCTTTGGTGAAGCAATTCGTCGAGTCCAGAGGCTTGAGGGAGCAAGGAGGACTACAAAAATGCTTAATGAATGCAAATGTGTGTTGTGTTGGTCTTCCGCTATCCTCACCTCACTGGTGTCCACAAGCTCAGCTGGCCATTCAAGCAGCAACGAGTTCAAAATAGACATCCAGGAAGGTTTGGGGAAGAGTGGTGAAGGTGATGAGGTGCCTGGATAGATGCGATGGCATTCACAGGCCATCGGCTATCTCTAAGCTTACTAAACCCATCACCGGCAACGCGTGTGCAGTGCGTGGTTGCATGGATGCGAGCCCAAATAGAGGTAAATCATACACAATGCCCATTGAAAATGTAGTGGAAAGGAAGAGAACATGCGTACATGAATCATAGATAAAGGAGGTTACCTATGGTGCGTGTCTTCCTCGGCGACGGCTTCGGTTTGAGGCTCGACAGCTAGTTGCTGAGGCTTGTGGAGGACTGACAAAGGTTGCGAGAGGGATGGCAAGTGCGAGGGTGTGATTGCTAGCATGGCTTGGGGTCTGGACTGTTATGGAGAGGCTGATGGGTGCTCGGGTGTTTTGATCGACCAACGAGGACGTTGCTCGCTGGAGGATAGGTTTGTGCTGCATTTCAGGGTCATGTGGTGAAGGGATTGGCTTGAGGAGGACGTGTTGGTGTTGTGGAGTATAAAACAGTAGCAATAGAGGTTGTGTGGTGGCATAGTGATTGATTAGACAAAGATGGTAATCTTGGGTGGCCGGAATTGGTGTATGATGGCCGAAATTGGTTGGGAAGTGGTCGGAGGTAGTTTCTCAGGTTAGCTCTCCCTCAATGTTCTCCAGCAGCTCATCCAAGACAAAGAGGAGGAGCTTAAATAGGAGAAGGAGGCTTATAAGGGTCATTAATGAATAACTATTTTTAAAGGATAGTTGAGATGAGATCAAAGGGATTTGATGGCCATTTATGTCTTGGGATAGGGGTATGATGGTCCCAAGACATTGTGGTACACACCTAGATTTGCCTTGGCCAATGGCGTGAGAGAATTTAGTGATCAATAAAAGTGGAAAGACGTTTACACCCTTTTGTCAGTTTAAACTGAAACAAGACATTCCACTAGGATTTCGCACCACTTATATACACCATTGATATTCACTAGATTGGCTGGCAAATGAATTTCGCCAGCTAGGCTAGCCACATAGGTACGATAGATCTACGGTAGACCCTACTAGCTGGAATTTGGGCTTCTTCCTTTGTTACTGGGCCATCAAGTGGGCTCAGGCTTGTGATTAAGTGAAGGTTAATGGTGTTGGGCTTGATTTAAGGTATTTAGGGTTGGTTTTAGAGCATGGAGTGGGCTCTAGTTTAGGAAATGCCTCATTGCCACTAATACGCTCTTCTGGAGAGTCCTACCAACGAACGGTTGCCAAAGCAGGGTGTCGACAGATGCCCCTTCTTGAGGGAGGTTGAGGGACGGATGGAACCAAGACTGATGCTTGGGGTTGACAAAGACACCTCACTTGGAGCTTGTGGGAAAGTGGAGTTTGCTATTGGCAGTGAGTCACTCATTCGGTGGATGCACCAAATGTAATGACTCATTGTCAGAATGTAGATGCGAATGCTAAAACAAGGCTAAAAACGAGAGTACGAAAATAATGGCGAGAACACAATTGCTGGGATGTGAATACTAGTGTAAACACGATGCTGAATATGCAAATACTGAAGCAAAGAACAAGTGCAAACACAATGTTGAAAACATGAATGCGGGTATTGATGATGCATGTAGATGCTAAAATGCTACTAGAATGCACATGTGTGTGTTGTGTTCCCTTGGGGATGTGCATAACTCCACACAATGCTAAAGTGAATGTGTAATGCTAATGCAACGATGCAAATGCCAGTGCCTTAGGATCTGCTATGGACATGCGGTCCTACGTGATGCTGATGTGTATGATGCTATGATGAACTGATTAATAACGATGAGTGATGCATGCGATAAATGTGTGCGATGCTAATGAATGCACGCTAATGAAAGATGCATGTAGGAGGACAAGTTGACGACCGATTTGCTCACAAGTGGCATGAGTGGCTGTCGCACCTGGCAAAGAGGCACTAGACAAGACTAGCAGTGCTTTCCAACCGTCAAGAGACCATGTGTAGACACCCCGATTTCGAAGTCACTTGGCAGCAAGCTCCTCTGGATGGTGCTCTAGTTGTGACCACCAAAACCCTAGCCCACTTAAGCCCACACAAGCCCATCGAGGCCCACACTATTCTACTCGGACCTAATTAAAATTAAAATCAAACAAAACACATTTAAAAAATTTAAAATCCAATTAAACAAACAAAAACCCTAATTCAAGTCAAAATCAAATAAAATCCATTTAAAATCCAATTAATCATACAAAAATCCTAATTCAAGTCGAAATTAAATAAAATCCACTAAAAATCCAATTAATCAAACAAAAACCCTAATTCAAGTCCAAATTAAATAAAATCTACTTAAAATCCAATTAATTAACCTTAAACCCTAATTAAAATCCAAAAACCCTAAATTAAAATTCAAGACCCTAATTAAACCATAAACCTTAATTAAAAAAATAAATAAATAACCTAAGTAAACTCAAAACCAAAATTAATTAAATCCAAAACCCTAATTAAGACACAAAAAAAACCTAAATTAAATCCAAAAAGCCTAAATTAAAATTCAAAACCCTAATTAAACCATAAACTCTATTAAAACACAAAAGCCCTAATTAAACCAAAAATCTAATTAAAATCCAAAACTCTAAAACTAAACTAGTTAAAACCCTAAAATAATTAAAACTCTAATTAAACAAAATCAAAAATTTAAAGAATCAAAACCCAAAAATCCCTAAAAATCCAAAAACAAAAACCTAAATTAACAAAAACCCTAATTTAAAACCAACTAATTAAACCCTAAATTACAAAATCAGAAATTAAATTAAAATCGTAAAACACCAAATTAAAGTCCTAAAAGCAAAACCATGAATCCATAAAAAATTCCGAAACAAAATAAAAGAAAAACCTAAAATAAATAAAACCTAATTTAAACCAATTAATTAAACCGTAATCATGAATTTAAGTGAAATTATAAAACATAAATAAAAGCCTCAACCTAAAACCCAATATCCATTTAAAAATCTTAAAAACAAAACCTTAAAACAAATAAACAAAAGAAAACAAAAGAAGACCAAACCCTAAGCCCATTTGCAGCCCAATAAGCCCAATACACCTATAAATCCAAAAACTTTATAAACAGAGAAAAATAATTCCAACGACCCTCGATTTTTCTGGCGAGAACTCCAGCGACGTTCCGTGAACCTCGGAGTGAATCTCAAAGCCCTGAGATCTCTGGTCAACCTCCTCCAGCCCACGCCCGATCCAACGACGCTCATCAGCTGGAGGGAGGAGGATCGAGGGCTTCGGTAAGCCTCGTCGGAGTTTAAAACCCCTGCTACCGACTAATCAGGGACGGATCTTTATCCATCTGCTGCCATTAGCTTCCAGCTACTCCCAGTGCAATCGAGCCCCAGAGAGTGAGCACCTAGTCCACTCTAGAATCCCCAACGATCCCAACATCCAGAAACCTCCTCCACGATCCCCCTTTTCCGCAGCTAGAGAGACAACCAGAGGAGCCTTGCCGGCGAGCCACTAGGAGAGGCACACCACTCAGGTAACCCCCTCTCCCCTCCTTTTCAATTCAGGCAGGTCCCTTAGGTCCCCTTAGGTTCCCTAAAAAGAGTCATGGTGGAGCGGAGCCCCATGAGTGCTGTCGTCCCGTCTCCGGTGGTGGGTTCACCACCACCGACGAGGCCCTTAGCCCTTGGATCGAGGTGAGACCCCTGGGGTCACTCCTCCCTCTCCTTCCTCATCCTCTAGGTGCTCCCTTGCTCTCGGGGAGCATCCCAGGCCTCTCATGGATCCAGCGCATCCTTCCCGTCACCGCTGCCCCGTCGTTGTCGCCGCAGCACCACTGACCGCCGTCGAGGAGGTACTGGAGACCTCCGGATGTCCATGCTCCAATCCACCACCTCAAGAAGCTTCATCATCTCTCCATGAACCCCGGAGGACCCCTAATCCCACTGCTTGGACTGCCGTGCACCCCGACGACCTTCGTTGTGCATGTCGTCGGAGTCAAAGGTGGGAGGAGCACTCCGGACCTCCTCGGAACACACTAATACCTCCCAGAGCTCCGTTGTGGCTCTCCGAAGCTTCCCATCCATCGTCGCGCTGCTTGGACTGCCTGCACGCCTCCAGCCACCCCGCTGCCATCTTCCCTAGCACCGATAGAGTGCCCTGCTGGAGCACGAGGTGGGGGGAGCGTCCCTGACTTCCCTAGCCTTGCTCAACCAGCCGAAGATCGCTGCCGAGCCCCACTTTAGCCTCTAGCACCACCACTCACCTTTCTCCGCAGTTGAGTCGCCGCTGCTACATCGCCGGAGTGATCGCCGGTGATCCTCTGGCGATCTTCGAAAGAGATTGTTTTGGGCCCAGACCCTCTAGTTTTAGGTTTTTGTGTTTAGTTCCTTAGATTATTACGTTTAGGTCCTTTTCATTTAATTTAGGTCCTAATTTTATATTTTAGCCCTTGTAGTTTTAAAATACTTTCATTTCTTTTATTTTCTCTGTATAATTTGCATATAATCCCCTACATATTTAATTTTTCATTCTTAATGCATTCAAGCATGTTTTATAACATCAAGGCCCTTGGAACCATGATTTCTTTACACTTAAGTCCTGAACATTTACATTTAACCCTGAAACTTTTTAAAAATGAGTTTTTCTCTATGAAATTTGCATTCTAGACCATGCAGGTTTTTAAAATCACACTGATCATCATTAAAATTGAATTTTATCACATTTAAGTCTAAATCTTTTGCAATAAGCCCTAGAGTTTAAAAAAATGAGTTTCTTCTTGGAAATTTTGCATATGAACCCTGAGAGATTGCATAATTACACTAACCAGTACAAAAAGCCCAATTTTAATCACATTCAGGCCTTGACATTTTGCACATAAGTCCTTGAGTTCTTAATAAACAATTCCTGAGCACTTATAATTTGCATCTAGACCTTTAGATTAGTTTTAAATCCATTATGTAAGGTTTTAAATGTTTTCTTGCATATTTTTGATATTTTTCACTTATTGCATTTCATATTTTTGCATTTAATCATAGATTCGATTTAAAAATCATGTTTTCACTATGAATTGATCATTAGTCTCACATTTTAATTACATTTGCACTTATGTGTGAATTTTTCACTTTAGACCCTAAGTTTCTAGGAAATTACCCAAGTGCAATTTTCACATCTCAGTGCCACATCGACATTTGATCCATCATCTGCATGATAGAATAGATGTCATGAATATATCTTTCATTCAGATTCTCACTCTTTTTGTGAATTTTGCATCTTGGTCCTTGTGCATGTCTTTTATTGTGTTTACATCATTTTGTCTCTTCCATGTTTTCTTGCAAATACACTCTATGGACATTCTGCACTCATTTTGACATGCTTAGATCATGCATCACTCCCAAGCATGCATTTATCACATCTGGCCTGGAAAATGACCAAATTGCCCCTATGCCACCAATTCATGAGCATGCATCTCAATTTTGCACTCAACCTCGCATAGTCCTTGTCCAAGCCATTCCTTAGAATTTTTGCACATTTAGGCACTTATCCATGCATTTCATATTATTTTTCATCACATTTGCATATCAGTCCATCGCTATTTAGCGAGCCTGCATCTCATGCCTTTCTTTCGTTGATTTCTTTCTTCACTTTGCTTTCTGAGTCTCTCATCCAATATTCGATTTGATTTACATTAATCCTACATCTTAGATTTCTTTGATTTGATTTGGATTTCATCGCTCGAGGGCGTACACTAATTTATCGAAAGGCCCACATTGGCCCATTTGTAGATTATTTCTCCCCTTTGATTTTCACAACTTTTTCCACGATTCCGAGGACTTGGGTTGACCTTGCTTTTTACCTTTTTTGATATCAATATAGTTTTCTAAGGCGTTCCTTTCAGAAACACTGTCATTTCATGTGATTTTCTTCGCATGGCTTCGTTTGTCTCTTTATGTGGGTTTCTTTGCATTTTTTCCCATTCAGATCTCCATGGTGTTTTTATGCTTCTAATGATTTGGATCAATTGCATTTTTGATCCCCTTGACACTGGTGTGATTTTATGATTCATTCTTAATAGAAACTTCGTCATTTTATGTGAATTTCTTCACATGTCCAAGTTCACCCGTTTTGCGAGGATTTCTTCTCAATTTTTCCACCTTGATTTCCGTAATGTTTTTCCATGAGTTTGATGACCTAAGTTGTTTGCATTGTTGATTTTCTTGAGGCCTGTATGATTTTCTAAGCCTTTCTTGCCAAAACCTCATCATTTCATGTGATTTTCTTTGTCATGTCATATTCTGTGATTTCATCATTTCATGGGGATTTCATCGCAGTTTTTGCATACCATCTTGCACATCCATCTAGTCTTGTCTTGGCAATCACATCAGCATGTTTAGAGTATGATCTAAATTTAGCAAGCATTCATCCAACCTTTACGCAAGCGAATTAGACTAGAAAGACCAAGTTTCTCTGGTGTACGAGGGTGCCTAACAGCTTCCTCGTGCGTAATAGGAATCCTTACCCACCACCTGGTTAACAGACATCTAGCCTTTACATTTACATCTCATGCATCCAATCTCTTGTGGTTTTCCTCATCTTTCCCTTAAAAGACTAGCTGGTGACTCCTTTTTCCTTTTGTTTTATCCTATCTTGCGCCTTCGCCATCTTGGCATGGCTATGATCTCCTCCCTTTGGCGTGACTCTGCACCAGACCCCTGGGTTGGCATGGTCACAAGACTGGCGATTCCGCTGGGGTGTACAAGATTCTGCCTTTTAGGTTAGTCTTTTTGCTTGCTTTGGCTTCATATGTTTTTTGTTTGTTTAGTTGGTGATTGTTTGTTTAGTTAGCGAGCGTTTTGAACTTTCTTTCACACATTTGCTCTGTCATTACTCCTGCATGCCACATGGTTTGCCTTTTGATATGATGGATGTTTTCTTTTCACAATCATGATGCCATGACACATGCACATGCCATGATCATGCCTTTTGCTTGCTATTTGCTTACATGCTTGCCTTGCTTGTGTGTTTTCTTCCCCTTTTCGCACTTGACATGCCTAGGAGAGTAGAGATGTGTTTGTTTCCCCCTTCTAGTTATAATAAAACACACAAACTCAGAGAACAATTAATAAGGCAAAACTAGAGACCAAATCATACTCTCCCCTTGGTTAATAAAATGCAAGTAAAAAACACAAAAGCATATTGCATGATTGATCATATAGGGCATGCATCTTCTTTGCTGAGTCCAGATACAGTTTGCGAAGGACAATTCTAGTAACCTGTTCTATAGCTTTGGCATAGGACATGTTGCTAGTTTGTCCCCCCTTGTCCGAGGTTGTGTCGGTATTAGTAGAGGGTACAACTCCATGCTACTGTAGGAGATGAGGCCGCCAACACACCACTCGTTCACTGCCTACGCTTTAGCCAGGATTTAGAGTGGGGACCTTTACTTTCTAGCTTGAGTCGGAGACCCATTTACCCATGTATGATCCCGAAGTAGATGACCTTTTAAGAAACACTTAGTTAGTGAGAGAGAGCATGTTAGTTGCATCCAAGTGCATGAATGCCATTCACGCCACCATAAAAACTGCATCTTGTTGCTAGTTTTAACACGAGTAGTCTTTTTTCTTTTTCAAGTAGAGCTTGAGTTCCCTAGCCACCACTCGAGCATTCCTGCCTTGGCTTCCCTGTTTGCGACGCTTTGTTGCTGATCGTCTTTTTCCGAGTTGTTTGTCACTTTGGCGATAGCTCATCCTAGGATTCATCCCCTTGTTTGCCACCATATCCTTGTTATTACCCATTCCCGGTCAGCTATGGCCCAGCGTATTAGCAAGTCTCCTTCCGCCACTGCCGCTTCGGAGGGCACTTCCTTTACGATTCCTCCTAGCCTTGCTGTGTCTTCAGCTGTTCCCTTTGTCTCCTTCATGCATCACAAAGTTTTTGTCCCCCACCCTGTAGGACATCCACTGACCTTGGCCAGTCTGGAGCCAGGCACTGAGTCTATCTCAATGACCCCTACTCGGGTTCCAGATGTATCACTGATGGCCTCACTTCCTCAGGATTCTTTCTCTTTTAGTACTCTACCAGCTGTGGCAACACCCCTTGCAGATTCCTTGCCTCTAGGGTAACCTGCCTTTATCCCATCTGTGACTTCTGAACCTTTGACTGTGCCATCCTTTGTTGTCTCCGAAGGATCTCCTACCACACAGGCAAAATATCTGCTGGCCCTCGTTTAGAAGATCGAGGGCATGGCTTTTGCAATCTAGTCCACTATAGATCCCAATATTCTTGAGGCTCCTCGGCAGCCTATTCTAGTGTTCTAAGCATTGGCACCACCACCTCAGCCCTCACCCTAGCTCCTCACTGCACCCACATTAGGTGTGACACCATAGGCTCAGACACACCACATCACTGCACAACATTCAACTCCAGCATCTGGTGGTCAACCCCTCGGGTTGGCTGGAGTGCAGCATCATCAGAGCCTGCAGCTTGGTGTTGTACCATTGCAGCAGCTGCTACTCCTACACTCGGCACCCATTGCCACACAATTCTCCACTCATCCTCCTTTTACACACCATCAGGTCCAAGCACCTTCACTTCCACAATCATACCTAGCACTCTTGCACAGATATGTTGGCCATCATACTGCGGCACCAAGTGGCATGATGGTGGACCTAGAGGAGCACTTAAGTGTGACCCACACAGCATATGCGGCCCTTCCCCCTGTTGCATCACCTTCGTCGGCAACAACTCCGGATACCCTCCACGCCAGGGTGGGTGATCTAGAGAAAGCACTTCGACAAGTGCGAGGAGGCGACCGCCAACCCTATAGATTCTGGGACCTCTGCTATTTCCCAGAGGCGACACTCCCACCGTAGTTCCAAATCCCAGATTTCGAGAAGTATAACAGTAAGGGTTGCCCCATTTTGCATCTTTAGGCATATTGCAGAGATCTCGCTCAACTCCAGGCTGACGAGAGGCTACTAATCTGCCTCTTCCAGAAGAGTCTCACTGGTCCGGCCCTCAAGTGGTTCACGTCTCTTGACATGGGCTCGATCAAGACTTGGAACGACCTCTCGTAGGCGTTCATGGACCAGTATGCCTTTAATCTTGACTTGGTCCCAAAGAGGGAGGACCTTGTCGCCACAAGATAAAAGGCCCACGAGCCATTTGGGGAGTACGTCGGTCGCTGGTGTGCCCTTGCATCGCAAGTAAAAGATAGGCCCTCCGACGAGGAGTCTACCGAAATTATTATTCAAGGTGCACAACGGAATGTTGGGCTCTGTTGAGCATTCAACCTATCACCACTTTTCCATCTCTGATTTGGGCAGGTACGCGTGTAGAGAGTTCCCTCCACAGTGGTAGCTTTGCTGTGGTCGCCGCTTTTGCCAAACAAGCTGCATCCCTGGATCACCAGGTGAGCAGCATCACTCGCAACGGTGCTAGCACCAGTTACCCTAAGAGGCGGGATCCACCCAAGCCTGTTGTCACATACGTAGGGTCACCCCCCCACGCCCGTCAATGTGGTGAACCAACCAGGCCCGAGTCAGTTAGTCTATGCACTTACATCAAGGGCACCACACACACCACAGATCACCACCACCGCCCAGTCGGTGTATCCCGCAGCACCAGTCCGGCAAGGACCCCTCCTAGGGCAGAGAAGACCACACCGTGCTACACAACAGTATACACCACTTGTTGAGCCACTGAGCGCCATCCTCCCTAAGGTGGTGTCACTCCTGAAAATCCTAGAGATCCACCCCCCACCGAACCCTCTTCCGGGGTGGTACAACACAAGTCTCTACTGCAATTTCCACCGTTATGCAGGCGACTCGATGGACAAATGCATGGCTCTTCGGAATGCCATTTAGGACTTGATTGATCGCAAGGTCATCGTCATCGACACCCAAAAGGCACACACTACTCTTGCACCACCACCTACACAGGCACAAGCACCACCGGCCTATACCAACATTGTCAACCAGCCCATGCCTACGCATGACAACTCAACAGGCGTTGGGACCTCAGGAATCCATTTCCTTTCCACCTCTAGGTCTACGACATCCGTAGTAGACCCCTTCGACTTGATACACATTGTTGATGAGCCCTTCCCCACTCATCTCTACCGTTTGAGTCGTGCTGCTTCTGAGTCAACAGTCCACATTATACGGTTGACCGCTATGGCAAAGCGTATCGCTGCACTACCGACTACGCATTCTGGGTCACCCATTTGCTTACTAGCTCGACCCATGCCTAGTCATCCTATCTAGTCTACATTCCAATCTGCTATCCAGTATCCTGTCCAGCCATCGGTCTAGCGTCCTCCTGTATAGCATCCTATCCAACACCCTCCCTAGTTAGACAAACTTTCTGTTAGTTCGTTGTCGGCACCGCTGGAGCAGACGGCACATACCCCTCTTGTCGTCCACATGACGAGGGACACTCACTGTGTACCCTCTGATTATGCTGCAGAAATGTGTGCAGAAGTCACCAGGTCAGGGAGGGTGTATAGGCCACCAGCCCTTGCAGCCTAGCCTACCCATCCAACGACTTCCCATCCTCAGCGAGCTACTCAACCTGCTAGGATGGTCCCTGGTTTTGTCCTTACCTCCTTGACCAGGTAGGAGCAGCCCTCTGCCGACATCACATCTCAGCTGAAGATGGTTAAGGCTGATATCTCCATTTGGGATATCATCCACATTTTTGTAGAACATCGAGAGGCCTTCCTTAGGGTCTTTCAGGTTGCTCACGTCTCCCTCACCATAGAACCGTCCGCTCTTGAGAATATGGTGGGCATGATCATAAAGCCTCATGTCATTTCCTTTTCCAGTGAGGAATTGCCTCCGACAGGAGTCAATCATAACAAGCCCCTATTCATTACGGTGCAGTATTAGAGCATCCAAATTGCCCTCACATTGGTTGATAATGGCGCAAGCCTTAACATCTACTCTTTGCACACATCAAATAAAATCGGATTTGAAGCCAAGGATATCATACCAACTATGAAGGGAATGATTGCTTTTGATAACACGCATCACGACACACTAGGGATGTTGGTTATTCCTCTCACCATAGGACCTGTAGTCTTCGACATCGAATTTTACGTTGCAGATCTGGAGCCCTCTTTCAATCTTCTGCTTGGGCGCCTTTGGTTGCACAAGCATTAGGTGATCCCCTCGATCCTCCACCGCATGGTTAAGTTCCACTGGGGCAATGACATAATTGTTGTCATGGTAGAGGATCTTAACAAAGAAAAGGTCGAGTCGGTCTCCGCTGTCTCCCTCCAGATCGTCCATTTCGATCCTAAGCCATTCGATGTCATGTTCCGAGTCAACCGTTTCAAGCCTATCAATTACGGTCTGGTTCTTGAGCATGTCAGTTACTTGACCGTTCGGATGATCAACAACGTATGTCACAAGTGGGGATACAAGAAAGGAACGCCACTCTAGTGACACGACAAAGGAATCTCCGAACCCATCTAGGTAGAGGAGAGGCGAGAGATCGAAGGTCTGGGATACGAATGGCAGCCACACAAAGATGAATATTCGTGCACTAGGAGGTATAAGAAGATTTATATTCCGTTGAACCTCACCAACTTTGTCAGTGTAGGGATACTCAATCCCAATCAGAGCCAGGCCACTGTAGAGAAGAGCCGACACCAGAGGGTGCAGCCACAGTCTCGACCGACGGTAGGTACTTTGACGACATCAGCCACTGCCCCAACAACGAGCCCTACAACGATAGTCCTGCAAGCATTGGCATCAGTAGATCCGTCAACGTAGTCGGTTAGTCTGGGGCATTGTTCACAGCGGTCTCAGATCCAATCCGTAGAGGTCCACAGTCTAGATGAGGCAATGGCAGAACTGAGTGCTGTCTAATGTTCTGATTACATCACGGTAGAGGATGAGACTGTTGGTAGGGCAAGTCAGTCGAGTGAACAAGTCAGTGACCTAAAGCTTCTGTTCCATGAGCCGTTGTCAGGTTTGGCTAAAGACACAGCAGAGCATTAGAGGCTGAGGAAAGGAGAGGAAAGGAAAGTCAAGGGCCTCAGAATCAGAGCCAACAATCCCCCACCAACAGCCAGACCACTCATCCATCATGGTTTTGGCTGAGTCACAACCAGAACCCACTAGACCATTAGAGTTAATCTCTTTGGAGCCGGGAGGTGGGTCTAGATGGTATATGCAGAGGCAGACTCACCTTAAGCAAGGTGAGGATCAAAAAAAAAGATCCTGAGTTAAGCTTAGGAGGGAGGTTGGGCGGCACCACTCCTATCAGTCAGTAGCAGGACAGCCACCAGTCAATAGCACCATTTATACATACTACAAAAAATCCAAAAAAAATCAAAAAATCCAGAAAACCCAAAAAAATCATAAAGCCAAAAAAACCAAAAAAAAACATCAAGAGCCGAGGAAACAGAGCAACCAGGCCAATCACCAGAGCCCATTGTTAAAGAGCTAGAAGTCACACAATGTAGATACAAGAACACCAAAGTCAGTGTGACCATTTTGAAGAAACACCAGGGGCTAAAATTAGAGCACATCCTCTCCTTTGACGTCACTGACCCCACCTTCAAAGAGGAAATCATATCAGAGCTCATCGCTTATGAGGAGGATGATGACATGGATGAAGACGGTGACACACCCGAATTCCAACCCTACGACAATGATACAGAGGGGCCAAATATGCATGTCGAGGAAGAAACTAAATGGGTCAACATCGGAACAACAGAGGATGTGAAGGAGGTACTCATCAGTGCTAAGCTATCTCCACAAGCCAGGGCAGATTTCATAGCATTTCTTAAGGAATACATAGATGGCTTTGCTTGGAGTTATGACGACATGGTAGCCTGGATGTCGAAGTGGTGGTACACAAGTTATCACTGAAGCCTAACGAGAGGCCTGTCAAGCAAAAACTCAGGAGATGGCGACCTTAATGGATCTTGAAACTCAAGGAGGAAATCATGAAGCAACACAAAGTGAACTTCCTCAAGGTGGTGTTGTACCTAGAATGGCTAGCAAATGTTGTCCCAGTGCCAAAGAAAGATGGGAAGGTCCGCATGTGCATCGACTACAGAGACCTTAATAAGGCAAGTCCCAAAGACGATTTCCCCCTTCATCACATAGATGTCTTGGTGGACAACACAGTCGAACACAAAATGCTATCATTCATGGATGGTTTCTCGGGGTACAACCAGATCAAAATGGCCGAAGAGGATATGTAGAAGACATCCATCATCACCCCCTGGGGAGTGTTTTGCTATCGTGTGATGCCATTTGGGCTCAAGAATGCAGGCGCAACTTATTAAAGGGCAATGATTGCACTTTTCCATGACCTCATGCATCAGGAATTAGAGGTCTATGTGGATGATAAGATTGCCAAGTCCAATGAGCTTGAGGAGCACCTGGTCTATTTGAGAAAGCTTTTTGATCGCCATAGAAAGTACAAGCTCTGTCTTAACCCCAACAAATGCATATTCGGGGTGTCTTCTGGCAAACTTCTAGGATACATTGTCATTCAAAGGGGAATCCAGGTCGACCCTAGTAAAGCAAGAGCCATCATCGATATGCCTCCCCCTACATCTAACATGGAAGTTCAGAGCTTATTGGGACGGTTACAGTACATCAGTCGGTTCATCGCTTAGCTTACTCCCATCTATGAGCCTATCTTCAAGCTGTTAAGAAAGAATGCACAAATCCACTGGAATGAGGAATGTCAGGTTGCATTCGACAAAATCAAGCAGCTCCTTACCAAGCCTCTCGTCTTGGTTCCACCCACACTAGGGTGACCTCTGTTGCTATATCTCTCCACCACCCAGCACTCCATGGGTGTAGTCCTTGGGCAGCACGATGAGACAAGATGTAGGGAGAGAGCCATCTACTACCTGAGCAAGAAGTTCAACGATTACGAAGCTAGGTACAGTCCTATCGAGAAGATCTGGTTATCCCTTGTCTAGGCCACCCAACTCTCAAGCACTATATGATGGCGTATCCGGTCCTTCTATTTTTGCCAGCATGACCCCATGAAATACTTGTTCCAAAAGCCAGCATTAGTGGGACGATGAGTGAAGTGGTAAGTGATGCTATCCCAGTACGACAATACATTTGTCACACAGAAATCAATGAAGGGGCAAGCAATAGAGGACCACCTAGCTGACCTACCATTGCCAGAGTACGAGCCATTGCAGACGCAATTCCCGGATGAAGACATCCTGTTTGCCATGGAAGATGTAGATTCTGAGGAACTAGAACACGGGTCTCGGTGACACCTATACTTTGATGGAGTTGTCAACAAGAGGGGTAGAGGAATCAATGCGGTATTGTCGACACCATAGGGACAGATGACCCCCTTTTCTAGAAAGCTCAACTTCAAGTGCACCAACAATGAAGCTGAGTACGAGGCATGCATCATAGGACTACAAATCGCATTGGAACATGGTGCACGGAAGCTACAGGTGCACGGGGATGCCATTTAGTCATATCCCAAATCAACGACGAATGGAAAACCAAAGATCCAAAGCTGGTGCCATATCACGAGTATCTCCTACAGCTCGTCAAGGAGTTCAAAGAAGTGCACCTTTCCTTCACGAGTAGAGCCATAAAATCCTATACAGATGCACTAGCAACCCTTTCCTCCTGGCTCTCAATACATGAAGTGTGCATGGTCGATGTTTCGGTCACTCGAGTAGAGCAGCCCATTCATTGCATGAGCATAGAAGAAGTGGACTCGTCAGTAGAGCTCCCCTTGTATCATGACCTCAAGAACTTCCTGGAATCAGGTGATCTCCCAACCAACACATCTACAGCAGATAAGAAGACCATGGCACGCCTGGTGTCACAATATGTGTTGGGCGGAGGACATCTGTACAAAAGGTCATATAACCAAATGCTTTTGTGGTGCATCAACAAAAAGGAGGCTGATACCTTGATGCTTCAGATCAACGACAGGACATGTGGTCCCCACATGAATGGAATACTGCTAGCCAAGAAGATCATGTTGCAAGGCTACTTTTGGTTAACTATGGAGGCAGATTGCTGTCGTTTCGTGCGCAAGTGCCACAACTATCAGATCCACAGGAACTTCATACATGCTCCCTTTCAGCAGCTGCACAACATGTCTTCACCGTGGCCTTTCTCTACTTGGAGAATAGATGTCATCGGGGCTATCCATCCGACATCATCCAATGGCCGAAGCTACATCCTGGTGGCCATAGATTACTTTACCAAATGGGTAGAAGCGGCCTTTTACAAAACCATCACTGCTATAGCTATAGAAAAATTCATCAAGAACAATATCATAGCCCGGTACGGGGTGCCACACTCCATTATCTCAAACAATGACAAGAATTTTATAGCTCAAAGAATGGAGGATTATCTATAGAGCCTCAGGATCAACCATCATAGATCTTCCCCATACTACCCACAGATGAACGGTGTCATGGAGTCGGCAAAAAAGAACTTAATCAAAATCCTGAAAAAGAGTACCGAGACACATAAGATTGGCACGAAAAGCTCCCCTATGCACTGTGGGTCTACAGAACTTCGATCCGAACATCAACAGGAGCAACACCCTACTCATTGGTGTACGGCATGGAAGCAGTCTTACCAGTTGAGGTAGAGATCCGATCACTCAGAATCTTGAGGTAGGCTGAGCTAGATGAAGCCGAATGGGTCCAGGACTGATACATCCAGCTAAATTTGATCGACGATCGAAGACTACAGGCCATGTACAATGCTCGCTGTTACCAAGCGAGAATGGCCATATCATATCAAAAAAGAGTCCGACCTAGGAACTTCACACCTGGCGATCTAGTTCTGCGGGCCATACATCTCCCTGACGGTCGAGGCAAATTCCGACCTAACTAGCATGGTCCCAACGTCATCAAACAAGTCTATTCGGGAGGCGTAGCAATCCTCGAAGACATGGACAACGTCGAGCTACCTGAGCTAGTCAACACCTGTTATCTGAAGAAATACTACCACTGAGAGGAAGGCGTGTATCCTCACCTTGCAAAATATCCTTTTGTGCATCATGCATCATCTATTTCTCCATCATGCACACATATTTCTAAAATAAAAGGCAATCCAAGTGCATCTAATCCATAGCATTTGATCTTTACTTTCATGCACATCAGTAACCTAAGCACGTTAATAACTGCATGCATCTATGCATTAAAGCATCAACATCACATCCTGATGATGAGAATCAGAATAGCTAGCCTACTTGAGAAGGTTCTACACCTCTTCAGTTGATACTACCTAGACATTTTAGCTAGCGAGGGAGCCACCACCAAACCATGGTTAGGCAAAATGTCCAAACTCCCATAGGGACTCACACATCCAGAGGGTGATAAAATGTTAGGAGAGAGCATGAGTGTGAGCCAAAATAGAAAAATAAACATATCTACAAGGGCATAAAAGAAATAAGAAGACAGAAGCTAGCCCTAACAGAGAGAAGCAGGTAGGCCAACTTTATCCCTATAACTTACTTTGGGGAGGAGTCGAAGCAAGCATCCCAAAGATCCAAGTGATCAAAGGGACTAACCACTCCTTGCATACAATTCTAGTAGCCCCCTCCAAATCCAAATGCCCATTACCCTCAAGCAAGGGTTAGAGCGAGCCTACGAGCCTAAGAGAGAGAAAAGGAATAAACCAAAAGCCAAAAAAGTAGGTTTAAGTCCCCAAGAGTTGGGCACGGAGCCTAACCTACTGAACCATTCGTCCCAGAGAGCCACCAACAACCTAGAAGTATGGGTAGCATCTTGTGAACCGAGGTCTTATCCTCTTCTCATAGAAGGCATGATTAGCATTCCAAATTCTGAGGGATGATACAACACAACACCATCATTCTTGCATGCATTATCGCTTTTCCGCTTTGCAAGGTCTCGCTGGGTCCCATACTAGGGGATATTAGCTGCTCTTAGGCTAAGGACCTGGCAGAGGATACTGTACACCAGGGGCATGTCAGCTGCCTTTGTGGTGATAACCTTTCCCATCAACTTGGGGCATGTCAACTGCCATGTTGGTTGACCCTTCTTGGAATAGTATCTTTGTCCAAAACATGTTGTCTCCTCCATAGCTCCAGCGTAGAAACAAGGACAACAATAGCCATGAGCCTCTGAGATCAGAGCAAAGTCAGAATATCAATACTCTCCTAATTGGCAGAAGAGAGCACAGTCGACAATCCAATACCAAAATCAAACTCCCAAGAAGTCAGCCAGTGACACAACAACGAACCTAGAGTGGTCAGCAACCATCTAACAAGTCCGTCTATTCAAGGAGGAAACAATGCCCTCGTGAAGTCCTTATCAGGCCAAGCTCCTTGCATCCGTGCAGAATCCGAGCAACGGTTTATCTAGATCAGCCATCATCGAGTGAACAGGCAGAGCAGTCACATAGTGAAGCAAGCGAGTTACAGACAAGAACAAATCTTCTAAATAGCAAGCAAGTTGCACATAGCCTTCATCCCCTTCCTCGCGATTCCTCTAAGTTCACAGGAGATCCAAGTCGCTGTTTCCTTGTGTCCTAGGAACAACCTTTATCTCTTCTCGCAACTCCTCTATGTCTAGAGGAGATTCGAGTCGCGGATTCCTGGTCCCCCAGGAACAACCTTTATCCCTTTTTTCGTGACTCCTCTAGGTCCGAAGGAGATCTGAGTCGTTGATTCCTAGTGCCCTAGGAACAACCTTTACCCTTTTCTCGTGACGCCTCTAGGACTGGAGGAGATCCGAGTCGCTAATTCCTGGTCCCAAAGGAACAACCTTTATCCCTTTTCTCGTGACTCCTTTAGGTCCGGAGGAGATCTGAGTCGCTGATTCCTAGTCCCCTAGGAACAACCTTTATCCCTTTTCTCGTGACTCCTCTAGGTTCGGAGGAGAATCAAGTCGCTGATTCCTGGTCCCCTAGGAACAGCCATTATCCTTTTTCTCGTGACTCCTCTAGGTCCAGAGGAGATCTGAGTCGCTGATTCCTGGTCCCCTAGGAACAACCTTTATCCCTTTTCTCGTGACTCCTCTAGGTCCTGAGGAGATCCATGTTGTTGATTCCTGGTCCCCCAGGAACAACCCTTATCCTTTTCTTGCAACTCCTCTAAGTCTAGAGGAGATCTGAGTCACTGGTTTCTTTTGTCCTAGGACCAGCATTTGCCCTTTTATCATGACTCCTCTAAGTCCGAAGGAGATCCGAGTCGTTGTTTCCTTGTGTCCTAGAAGTAGCTTTTGTCCTTTTCTTGCGACTCCTTTAAGTCTAGAAAAGATCTGAGTTGCTGTTTCCTTGTGTCCTAGGAACAGTTTTTGTCCTTTTCTCACGACTCCTTTAAGTCGAAGGGAGATCTGAGTCGCTGGTTTCTTGTGTCCTAGGACCAGCATTTGTCCTCTTCTCATTACTCCTCTAAGTCCGGAGGAGATCCGAGTCGCTGTTTCCTTGTATCCTAGGAACAGCTCCCATCCCTTTCCCTCGTGACTCCTCTAAAACCAGAGGAGGTCCAACCTCTTGGTTTCTTGTATTCGAGAACTAACCCCTCACAATCAGGTTGATAGTCCTAACTATCCAGCGATGAGTCCATCAACTCATCATAGGGTAGATAACCCTAACTATCTGGTTGGTAAGTTCGTCAACTTATCATGATTTGACCCTTAGTTTGGAAGTTTGGTAGTTTTACTAATGTCCCTTTTCTCAGGCTGATAGCCCTAACAATCCGATTGACAACCGTCATATTGTCAGGAGCGGGCTGATACCCTGAACTATCAGGTTGACATTCATCATCAGTCTATCCTCGGCTGGCAAGCCCGGTATCTTGCCATTCATCCCCCTAGGCCCGAAGGCCCGTCATTTGGCGAGCTTCCCTCTATCGTTCGACGAGCCCGACAATCTTGTCCAAGCATCCCACAACACAAATCGGGAAATGCCTCACACTCCCCTCTGAGAGTTGAGCTATCCACTTGTCATCAGCATCGCCCTCATGCATCACTCAGCATTAGGGTCATCCTTTGCATCAACATCATGCATGGGCCACGAGTCATGACTTTCAGTGCATCCACCGAATAAGTGGCTCATGGCCCCACAGCAAATACTACATTCCCGCGGACTCAGGTGGGGTGTCTTGTCAACCCTAAGCATCGGTCTCGATTCACTTGACCTCGTTCACGGAGGGGCATTTGTAGACACCCCAATTTTGAAGTTACTTGGCAGTAGGCTCCTCTGGATGATGCTTTGGTTATGACTACCAAAACCCTAGCCTTCTTAAGCCCACACAAGCCCATCGAGGCCCACACTATTGCACTCGGACCTAATTAAAATTAAAACCAAACAAAACACATTTAAAATCCAATTAATCAAACAAAAACCCTAATTCAATTTAAAATCAAATAAAATCCACTTAAAATCCAATTAATCAAACAAAAACCCTAATTCAAGTCCAAATTAAATAAAATCCAATTAATCAACCATAAACCCTAATTAAAATCCAAAAACCCTAAATTAAAATTCAAGACCCTAACTAAACCATAAACCCTAATTAAAACATAAAAAACCTAAGTAAACTCAAAACCATAATTAATTAAATCCAAAACCCTAATTAAGACACAAAAAAACCCTAAATTAAATCCAAAAATCCTAAATTAAAATTCAAAACCTAATTAAAACACAAAAAATATAATTAAAACATAAAAGCCCTAATTAAACCAAAAATCTAATTAAAATCCAAAACCCTAAAACTAAACTAGCTCAAACCCTAAAATATTTAAACTCTAATTTAAAACTCTAATTAAAAATAAATAAAAAATTAAAGAATCAAAACCCAAAAATCCCTAAAACTCCCAAAACAAAAACCTAAAATAACAAAAACCCTAATTTAAAACCAACTAATTAAACCCTAAATTACAAAATCAGAAATTAAATTAAAATCACAAAACCCCAAATTAAAGACCTAAAAGCAAAACACTAAATCCATAAAAAAATTCCAAAACAAAAGTAAAACAAAAACCTAAAATAATTAAAACCTAATTTAAAACCAATTAATTAAACCTTAATCATGAATTTAAGTGAAATAATAAAACATAAATAAAAACCTAAACCTAAAACCCAAAATCCATTTAAAAATCTTAAAAACAAAACCTTCAAACAAATAAACAAGAGAAAAAAAAAAACCAAACCATAAGCCCATTTGCAGCCCAATACACCTTTAAATCTAAAAACTTTATAAATAGAGAAAAATAATTCCAACGAAGATTCCGACGACCCTTGATTTTTCTGGTGAGAACTCCAACGATGTCCTGAGATCTCAGAGCCCTGAGATCTCCTGTCAATCTCCTCTAGCCCATGCCCAATCCAACGGCACTCATCCGTTGGAGGGAGGAGGATTGAGGGCTCTGGAAAGCCTCGTTGGAGTTTAAAACTCCTGCAGTTGACTAACCAGTGACGGATCTTCATCCATCTGCTGCCATCAGCTTCCAGCCACTCCCAGTGCCATCGAGCCTCAGAGAGTGAGCACTTAGTCCACCCTAGAATCCCTAGCGATCTCGACATCCAAAAACCTCCTTCGCGAGCCCCCTTTTCAACAGCCAGAGCGACCACCGGAGGGGCCTCACCATCGAGCCACTGGGAGAGGGACACCACTCAGGTAACCCCCTCTCCCCTCATTTTCAATTCAGGCAGGTGACTTAGGTCCCCATAGGTTCTTTGAAATGAGCCACAGTTGAGAGGAGCCCCCTAAGCATCGTCGTCCCTGTCTCCGGTTATGGGTTCACCACCACTGGCGAGGCCCTTGGCCTCTGGATCAAGGTGAGACCCTCGAGGTCACTCTTCCCTCTCCTTCCTCATCCTCTGGGCGCTCCCTTGCTTTCGAGGAGCTTCCCAGGCCTCTCGTGGATCCAACGCCACCTTGCCATCACCGCTGCCCCGTCACCATCGCCGCAGCACCACTGACCGCCGTCGAGGAGCTACTAGAGACCTTTAGATGTCCACGCTCTAATCCACCACCTCAGGAAGCTTCATAATCTCTCCACGAACCCCGGAGGACCCCTAATCCCACTGCTTGGACCGCCGTGCACCCCGACGACCTCTACTGTGCCTGTCGCCAGAGTCAGAGGTGGGAGGAGCACTCTGGATCTCTCCAGAACACGCCGATACCTCCCAGAGCTCTGTCGTGGCTCTCCGAAGCTTCCCATCCATCGTCGCGTTGCTTGGACCGCCTGCACGCCTCTAGCCAACCTGCTGCCATCTTCCATGGCACTGATAGAGTGCCCCGCTGGAGCGTGAGGTGGGGGGAGCATCCTTGACTTCCCCAGCCTTGCCCAACCCACCAGAGATCATCATCAAGCCCCACTTCAACCTTTGGGACCACCGCTCATCTTTCTTCGCAGTTGAGTCACTGCTGCTACATCACCGGAGTGATCGCCGGAGGGGGAACGCTAGTGATCCTCTAGCGATCTTCGAAAGAGATTGTTTTGGGCCTAGGCCCTCTAGTTTTAGGTTTTTGTGTTTAGGACCTTAGATTATTACATTTAGGTCCTGGTTTTATATTTTAACCCTTGTAGTTTTAAAATACTTTCATTTCTTTTATTTTCTTTGTATAATTTGCATATAATCCGCTGCATATTTAGTTTTTTCATTCTTAATGCATTCAAGCATGTTTTATCAAATCTATGCTCTTGGAACTATGATTTCTTAACACTTAAGTCCTGAATATTTACATTTTACACTAAAACATTTTAAATTGAGTTTTTCTCTGTGAAATTTGCATTCTAGAACTTGAAGGTTTTTAAAATCACACTGATCATCATTAAAATTGAATTTTTATCACATTTAAGTCCTGAGCTTTTGCAATAAGCCCTAGAGTTTTAAAAAATGAGTTTCCTCTTGGAAATTTTGCATATTAATTCTGAGAGATTGCATAATTACACTGACCAGTATAAAAGCCCAATTTTAATCACATTCAGACCATGAAATTTTGCACATAAGTCCATGAGTTCTTAATAAACAATTCCTGAGCACATATAATTTGCATCTAGACCTTTAGATTAGTTTTAAATCCATTATTTATGGTTTTAAATGTTTTCTTGCATATTTCTCATATTTTTCACTTATTGCATTTCATATTTTTGTATTTAATCATAGATTCGATTTAGAAATAATGTTTTCACTGTGAATTGATCTTTAGTCTCACATTTTAATCACATTTGCACTTATGTGTGAATTTTGCACTTTAGACCGTGAGTTTCCAAGAAATTACCCAAGTGTAATTTTCACATCTCAGTGCCATATCAACATTTGATCCATCATCTACATGATAGAATAGAAGTCATGAATATATTTTTCATTCAGATTCTCATTCTTTTTGTGAATTTTTCATCTTGGTCCTTGTACTTGTCCTTTATTGTGTTTACATCATTTTGTCATTTTTCTCTTCCATGTTTTCTTGCAAATACACTCTATGGACATTTTGCAGTCATTTTGACATGACTTAGATCATGCATCACTCCTAGGCATGCATTTATTACATCTGGCCAGGAAAATGACCAAATTACCCCTATGCCTCCATTTCATGAGCATGCATCTCAATTTTGCACTCAGCCTCGCGTAGTCCTTGTCCAAGCCATTCCTTAGAATATTTGCACATTTAGGCACTTATCCATGCATTTCATATTATTTTTCATCACATTTGCGTATCAGTCCATCCCTATTTAGCGAGCCTACATCTCATGCCTTTCTTTCGTGGATTTATTTTCTTCACTTTACTTTCAGAGTCTCTCATCCAATATCCGATTTGATTTGCTTTAATCCTACATCTAAGATTTTTTTGATTTGATTTGGATTTCATCGCCTGATGGCGTACACTAATTGACCGAAAGGCCCACATTGGTCCATCTACAGATTATTTCTCCCCTTTGATTTTTACAACTTTTTCCACGATTCTGAGGACTTGGGTTGACCCTACTTTTTACCTTTTTGATATCAATATGGTTTTCCAAGGCGTTCCTTCCAGAAACACTATCATTTCATGTGATTTGTTTTGCATGGCTTCATTTGTCTGTTTTATGTGGGTTTCTTTGCATTTTTTCCCATTCAGATCTCCATGGTGATTTTTGCGCTTCTAATGATTTGGGTCAGTTGTATTTTCAATCCCCTTGACACTGGTGTGATTTTATGAGTCATTCTATACAGAAACATCATCATTTTATGTGAATTTCTTCACATGTCGAAGTTCACCGGTTTTGCGAGGATTTCTTCGCAATTTTTTGACCTTGATTTCCATAATGTTTTTCCATGAGTTCGATGACCTAAGTTGTTTGCATTGTTGATTTTCTTGAGGCTTGTATGATTTTTTGAGCCTTTCTTGCCAAAACCTCGTCATTGCATGTGATTTTCTTTGTCATGTCATATTCTGTGATTTCATCATTTCATGGGGATTTTTTCGTAGTTTTTGCATACCATCTTGCACATCCATCAAGTCTTGTCTTGGTAGTCACTTTAGCATGTTCAAAGCACGATCTAATTTTAGCAAGCATTCATCCAGCCTTTACGCTAGCGATTTAGACTAGAAAGACCGAGTTTCTCAAGTGTACGAGGGTGCCTAACAGCTTCCTCGTATGTAATAGGAATCCTTACTCACTCTTTGGTTAGCAGACATCTGGCCTTTACATTTGCATCTCATGCATCCAATCTCTTGTGGTTTTCCTCATCTTTCCCTTAAAAGACTAGGTGGCGACTCCTTTTTCCTTTTGTTTTATCCTATCTTGTGCCTTAGCCATCTTGGCATGGCTGTGATCTCCTCCCTTTGGTGCCACTCCGCACCAGACCCCCGGGTTGGCATGGTCACACCATGACAAGTTGATGGACTCTTCATCAGATAGTTTGAGTTATTAACCCATGGAAAGGGGGCATGCCATGTCAAATTGGCATGCCAACTAGACGCTAGACAATCTGAGGGTTGTCAGCTGACTTCGGACAATTTGATGGTTGTCAGCTAGGTAGATAGGGCTACCATCCTAAAAAGAAAGGAGCAAGACAAGCTGAGGAATCACTCAGCAAACAGTTGATGGATGCCATCCGAGTAGTTTTTGATACCAGTCCAAGGGAAAGAGAGGGCACGACAAGATATTAGACTTACTAACTGAGGGGAGACAAATGATGGATGTCATCCAAACAAATGGCAGTGTCACCCAGATAGTTTGGGATATCACTCCATAGAAGAGGGGCATGGCAAGGCTAACAGGCTTGCCGACCCGATAGTTAGGGCTATTAGCCCTAGGAGAAGAGGGAGACATATGGTAAGTTAGCAAACTTACTTGTCGAAAGAGGATGACGAACTTGTCAACCGAGAAGCGATCAATGACAGCCCAGAAAGCTGGATAGTGAACTTATCGACTGAGAAGTAGTCGATGATAGTCCAAGAGGATAGGATAACAAGCTTGTCGATCGAGAGGCAATCAGTGACAGTCTAGAAAGCTACATAGTGAACTTATCGACTAAGACATAGTCGGCGATAGTCCATGAGGATAGGATAACGAACATGTCGACCGAAAGACAATCGATGACAGTTCAGAAAGTTGGATAGTGAACTTATCAATTGAGAAGTAGTCACTGATATTCCACAAAGACAAGATAACGAACTTGTCAACCAAGAAGTAGTCGGTGATAGTTTGGAAAGCTGGATAGTGAACTTATCGATCGAGAAGTAGTCAGTGATAGTCCACAAAGATAGGTTAATAAACTTGTCAACTGAGAAGCAGTCAGTGATAGTTCGGGAAGCTGGATATTGAACTTGTCGACTAAGAAGTAGTCGGCGATAGTCCACAAAGATAGAACATCAAACTTATCAACTGAGAAGTAGTTAGCAATAATTCGTAAAGCTGGACAGTGAACTTATCGACTGAGAAGCAGTTAGCGATAGTCCATGAAGACAAGATAACATACTTGTCAAATGAGAAGTAGTCGGTGATAGTTCGGAAAGCTGGACAGTGAATTTATCAATCAAGAAGCAGTCCATGAAGACAAGGTAACTAACTTGTCAACCAGGAGACTGTTAGTGACAATTTGGAAAGTAGGGCAATGAACTTGTCAACTGAGAAGCTGTCGGTGACAGTTCGGAAGGCTAGATAATGAACTCATCAACCGAGAAGCGGTTAGTGACAGTTCGGAAAGCCAGACAGTGAACTTATCAACCGAGAAGTAGTCGGCAATAGTCCACAAAGATAGGATAATGAACTTGTCTATCGAGAAGTGGTCAGTGATAGTTTGTAAAGCTAGATAGTGAACTTATCAACCGAGAAGTAGTTAGTAATAGTCCACAAAGACCGTATAATGAATTTGTCAATTGAGAAGCAGTTGGTGACAGTTTGGAAAGCTAGATAGTGAACTTATCAAATGACAAGCAGTTGGCGATAGTCCACGAAGATAGGGTAACAAACTTGTCAACTGAGAGGCAGTCAGTGAAAGTTCGGAAAGTAGGGCAGCGAACTTGTCAACTGAGAAGCAGTCGATGACAGTCCACATGGCTGGATGACAAACTAATCAACCGAGAAGTGGTCAGTGACAGTCCGAAAAGCTGGACAGTGAATTTATTGACCGAGAAGCAATCGACGATAGCCCACAAAGACAACATAACAAACTTGTCAATCGAGAAATAGTCAGTGATAGTTCATAAAGCTTGATAAATGAAACCAAAGAATAGGCAACATGCCCCTAGTTTCAAGAGGACGATACCAAAAGGCAACTGTCATGCCCCTGGTATCGAGATGCTGAGGATGTATCTAGAAGATAGGTATAGAGGAATGTTGGGGGGCCTAAATAGCTGGTTAAACCAAAAGGATTTGCTAGGGAGATCTTGATTGTTTATGCACCCTACACTGTGGTTGCTGTGTGTTCTACGTTGCCTGTAGGATGCTGGAGACCTGTTGCTGCTCGTGCCTTATGTTTTCGAGGACGCTTGGTATGTGTGGCTTGCTGGATTGGAGATTGACACTCTACGATCAAGGATGCTACTTGTTGTAGTGGCCAACTATAGCTATGGCTATGTATATGCTGAAGTCATAGCATAGTGGTAGACGCTTCGCTAACTGTGTGCTTGACTGTCATGTTAGAAGTATAATCCTACGCTAAGTTTTCTCTAAGTGGTTCAGATATTCTTGTTAGGGACCCAGGTTTGGATATTCTGTTCAATGTGTGAAGAGCTTGTGCCTTGTTGAGTGCCTGATGCGCAAGTCTAGACCAAAAAGCAGCTGGCATGCCTCTGGTGGACAAAGTTGGATTCTAGATGCTGTTGTTGCAGATTGTGTGAGTTTGGCCAAAGGGTGGTAGGCATGCTCCTGATGCCACAGGATAGATGATGTGGAAGGGTAGTAGAGGGTAGACTGAGAGATACCATAACAAAATAAATACCCCTGGTATCGAGTCGAGTTGTCGAATGATGCCAGAGTCAGGATGCAACTGTATGGCACTCTAAATCACCAAAAGATGAAGCTGATGTTGGGCTTGGTTGTGGGTAATGCTTGCATGATTGTTTGAAGACGTGCATGTTCAACTGCTACACTAAATTATGCTCGAAATGCAGGTAAGATTATGTTGATCTGATGTGGGCCTTGGATGGAGTTACAGTCTGCCTCTAATAGGCATGCTTGGAATGTGTTCTGCTCTACGGCTTGTTCAATCATTGTATTCTGACTATACTATTTCGACTACGCGATCGTTGGGCACTCCCCAAATAGTGTTGGTGGAACTTGATTGGCTATGGGGAATTGCTATCGTGATGTTGATTCTGCAAGTATTCATAGCCTATGCACTAGCAGGTGCCATTGCCGTATATGTGCTCTGACCAAAGAGTAGTTGTAATGCACTTGGTTGAAGGCACTCAATGAAGTCCTATAAAGCGATGCAGTATGTAGGCAGGAAAGCTAAATCAAGCAAGCTAGTTGATTGTGACGATGATTATCGAGGGTGAATGCTGAAGAAGAACTTCATTACTACATGCAGTTATGCTAATGGATGATAAGAGATGATTGTTATTATCGAAGCAAGTGTAAACGCTTTATTGACTAAGTGTGATAATTCTCTGCTTGTTTTGCATGTTTGTTGCTTTTGTTTTATTTGTTTACCCTCAGTTAGGCTGGAAAGTTGCATGCCTATTGGAGGAAGGGGATGCCCTCGACTCAGTTGGCCCTACGGAGATTCCCAAGCTATGGGTAGCTCTCGTGGGATGAGTGGTGGTGCTCAAGGTTGATGTGCTGGGTGATGTGATGGACTAGGCTCCATGCCAAACTCTTTAGGGTCTTGCACCTGCTCTTTTTGAGGTCATTGACATTTCACTTACTCCCTCATAGATGTACGGATTTGCCCTATCCCTAGCTTGGAGGTAATAGGTGCCCAATCATGGTTGGAGCCTTTTGTTATTAGAAGGGGGCCAGTCCTTCGAAAATGTGGATTTGTTGGGCACAACCTCCGACTCATCTCCAAGATATGATGGGGGCAGAGTTACGCCACATGTCTCTTGCTCTTTGGTCGACTTCTATCTTTGCCTTCTATCTTCTTGTTCTTTTATGCTCATGTGGATGTATTTTTCTTTTGGATCACTTGCTTAGTCACCTCGAGCATTTCATCTTTCTCTTGGAGGTGTAAGGTCCTTATGGAGTTTGGACACTTTGTCTAGCTTTGATGGATGGTGGCTCCCTCGCTACTTGGTCGTCTGAGTAGTGTCAACTGAGGAAGAATAGTCAGATCTGATATGGGCAAGCTTTCTGATTTTCGTCATTGGGCAAGGGTTGTTGGAATGCATGATAATGTTTTTTTTGTTTTCTGATTTTTTGGTTTTTTGATTTTTTTTGTTTTCTTTAATGCATGATGATGATGATGCAGAAAAGGAAATGATAGAGAAAATAGAGAAAAAACAATACAGCACCGGACCCTATTGTTGGTTACTTTATTGATGCTGCTGATGATGCTAATGAGGTCACTGGTTGAAGCTATTGGGATTATTGTTGTAATTGTGCTAAAACTGCTGGGACTGCTATTGTTGTAAGGATTGATAGTAGCTGTGACTACCATGTCAAGCCGAAGTCCAGGGTATTTGCACACATTGGGTCAGATTGTTGCTTGGCAATTTGGGAAACCTTTGGCTAGGCCTCCCACGTAGGAATAGGAATTGGAATGGCGCACACGAGTGTCACCAGACAGAGCCAAGAAACAACAAAAGAGGATAGAAAGCTAATGGGATCAAATGGATCCCCTAGGAAAGCTGGGAGAGAGGAGAAAGAGCCCTGAAGCTTTGGCATCTTCGGTGCTTGTAGGCTCAGGCAAGGAAAGGCTAGCTACACTAGTGTGTGTAGGTGCTAGTGCAGGTGTTTGTGTTGATGCTTCCTCCTACGTGCTGATGACAATGGTCCCATTGTCGATCAACGATTGAATGACATCCTGCAAAGTGTGGCAATTATCAATCGAGTGCTTTGGGGCTCGGCGATAATCGTAAAGCGCACTCGTGTCATACCACCGTGGAAGTGGGTTTGGTGGCAGATGAGGATTCAGGAGTCTCAGAAGTTACACAATGTAAGGAAATGCAGCGCTTAGTGGCCCACGTAGTGGAGTGAAGTCACTTTCAGTGCAGTAGTCGTGCCTCTACTTGTCCTTGCCGAGTCGGTGTGACATGATGCACTAGCTCGACTGTGGGGTGTGTGTGTGTGGTGTGCGTAGAACTAGGTGAAGCTACAGACTAATTAGAGTGCAGTTGGCTTGCTGCTCCGGTAGGCGTGAGAGAAGGCTCAATGCACACGACGGTAGGCATATTGGTATAGTTGGTGTCAAAGCCGCTGTTGTTGTTGCTGCTCTTGCTATTGTTGTTGTTGTTATTGGAGATGGCCTACCAGGCGAATGCTGTGAGAGTGGGGAAATTTCCCCTTTGCAGTGAGTTTTCCATGCAAGTGCCAGCCAGAATCAATGATGCAAAGGATGTGATAGGTTGAATGTTAAGAAGAGCCCCTGTCGCTAGCTACACCCATTGATGCTAATCTCGATAGACTCTTCTTCAAAGGGCTTATCCTTGACTTGGGAGGCTTGTGTGCGCCAATGACTGACATACTCCTCGAATGACTCGTGGGGCCTCTACCAAATTGCGATAAATCCTCGAAATTTTGGGATCAAGTCAAGGTTGAAATAGTACTACTCCAGGACTGCATGGCTAAGCTTGTTCCAAGTCTTGATAGTGGCCATGTCAAGGGATGTGAACCATTTAAGAGTTGGCCCTGTCAAGCTCTTCTGGAAAAGGTAGATCAAAAGCCTTTCGTCGAGGTCTCTGCAATATGCTTTCAGATGGGATATTGGGTAGTCTCTACCGTTGTATTTCTCGAATTCAAGGATGTGGAAATTCGGAGGGAGTATCACCTCTGGAAAATAACAGAGGTCCTGAAATTGGTAGGACTTGCGGTCCTCACCTTACATTTGATGTGAAGTGCTCTTTCTAGATCAACCACCCTAGCAAGGAGGGCATCTAAAGTTGTTGTTGGCAAGATGGGTGCAGCAAAAGTGGGTGTCGCATATGTCGTATGGGTCACGTGTGTACGCTCCTCCGGATCCACACTACTGCCTCCTAGTGTTGAAGCATAAGGACCAACCTACTCATGCGAAGGTGTGGAGTGTAGTGATGTTATGTGTGCTAGGGCCTGAAATTGATGTAGATGGGATGAATAGATTGCTTTGCTACGAAAGGTGCGGAATGTGGGAGCAAGAGTTGTTGCTTAGGCATGACATTAGGCAACGTACTTGAGGGATACTATGCTCCTGTCGAGCCAAAGGACTAGCCACCAAGTGATGGAGTTGCATGTTGTGTAAGTCATAGTGATGGTGAAGGAGATAGAGATAATGCCCCCGTTGTCGGAGTAGTGAGGAGCTAGGGCGATGGTAAGGACACAAGTGCAGTGGAATGATCCAACAATGCGACGGTGGTCTATATCAAAACCTTAGGGATCAAAAGAGAAAGAGAGACAATAGGAGGATACGAAAGGGCCATGTGCCTTAGCTTCTAGGCCAAGGCCACCTGATGCTGGGCTTGCATGGTGGAAGACCCATCGAAGGACAAATCAGGAAGCAAAGGTGGAATAGGGATAAACCCTACAACGGAAATAGCCACAGCCTACTAGACTCCTCAAACCGGAGGGCTCGAGGAAAGGATAGCAGATGGCAATACCTTTAGAGCCTACGTGGTGATCATCGAGACAAAATCGATGACTAGCCCAGGATCAGCGAATGTCTGCCAACGCTGCAAAGTGTGTACAAAATCCCTATGCACCCTGAAGTAGAAAGCATAGAGGGACAAAGAAGCAATTGAAGTTAAAATGGAGGGAGAAGGGGCAGAGCTCGAAACCTCCTCCAAGATGACAATAGGAGGCTCGCTAGTTTGCTGGGCCATGGCTGACCATGAGTGGGTACAAATGGGGCTGCGGTGAAAGACAAGCACACGACCTCTAGGAGGAGCTATTGTCGAAAGTGACAAATAGCTCAATGTGACCATGCCGGTGGAGGGGGACCACACCCTCATGCGATTAAGACAGCACAAGGACTAGTAGGGCCACGACAGATCTGGCGAATCTGAGGATGAGAAGTTGACTAGAAAACACCGAAAAAGAAACAATAGAAAGACAAAGCAAGGAGTCGCCACCTAGTCTATTCAAAATGGGAAGACGAGGAAAACCGTACCGAAAACCAAAACTCAAAATCAAATGTGAATAATAGATGACTCATGTCAAATGGATTTGACACAGGGATCATTGCAAACCGGAGAAAGGGTAAGGACTCCTGTTACATACGGGGAAGGTGTTAGACACCCTTGCAAGCCCGACGAATCGATCTTTCTCGAAATCTCGCTCGTGTTCATGGAAATGTGGGCACTTGGATGCCAATTAATGGGGTAACATGGATGATGCAAGAGAAATAAATTATATGGCTAAGAGGACATGACATATTGCAAACTAAGTGCAATTAAAACAGGATACATAAAACAAAAACATAGGATGCAGGTGTGGTGGGACCAATGGCTAAGCTGTGCTAGATTTCACCCCTAGATGACACACACATGTGCGATGTGGAAGTCACTCGCGCCGCCACGACGCGCCACCTAGACATTTGCCATCATGGCATGATACCAGGCACACAAGGGTTGTAATGTAAAGACCAATAGGGCACAAGGGAGATTATCATGCTAGGGGACAAACATGAGCTAAAAACCAGGAAAAGATCACTTCAAGATGGAAAACTTAAGAAACAAGAGATTAAAGCGTATTGGAGAGTAAATCCACGCTAAAGGAAACTAAACATGCAAGAGTGGTCAAACTAGAGAAGGTTGGGCTTTTTGCTTGGTCGGACCAGACCCTTTGCAAACCCTACCCAATACGTGCATGGGTGGTGCACTATCAGGGTGCGCCTCTAGAACAGGGGGGCTTGGCCCACCTCTTTCATCGCCTCCTCCTTGGAAGGTGGGGCATCATTGGACGATGAGGGTCGTTCGAGAGCATTGGGAGGTTGCCATGAATAGATGAGAATGCATGGAAAATACCAGAAGGTCGTGAGTTCTCCTCCCCATCCCAGTCACCGGCGTCAATGCCGACCTTCCTCCGGCGAGCCTCTACAAGAGGTTTCCGATTTGGGAGGTTGACACAGACACTCCAAGGAATGATGGGGGAGGAGGGGAAGCTGTCGGGACACCAGTCCGAGCATTCAGTTGCCAGTGTGGCCTCACATTGGCATTCGGCATCTGATAGCAGTGGGTGAGGTGCATGATGCGATGGATAGTGGGAAAGCAATGGCAAAAGTGGGTGAAACGTGAAATGAAAATGACCAAGCTATCCTATATATCAGGTAAAGGGATTTATACCTGTGGTGGTGGCGGTCGATTGGCCTCCTTTACGCTGGCGATTAGGACTCCGACGAGGGTGACAAGGGTGGCTTTCAGATGGAGAAGGATTGGTGGAAGGGGGACGGGAGAGCTTGGAGGTTTGCTACAGAGCTCTCTTGGTGATAAGGAAGAGAGATCTCAGGTGGCTCAGATGTTGGGTTTCTGGTTCTCCGGTGAGGTCTCTCCCATTTTTGCGGGCTCTCTCTCGCACAATCAATGGTAAAAGTCACAGTGTCCTGGCTGAGGGTGCTTGAGGGAGTTTTGGTTCGTTGCCTAGTGTGGTAGGTGGCTGATGGCGTGGAGGAGTTGTCTGTCAGGCATGACAGGGAGTGGCTCGTTGGCGTGCTGTAGAGGTGGCGTGAAGTGGTAGGCGGCACAGCGCATGGAAGGCTGGTGGCAGGACGTGGAAGGCTGGAGTGGTGTCTGGCACATTGAGGGACAAATCGACGCTCCATGCACAATGTCGCTTGTACGAGGTATGAGGTCGTATAATGAAAGTGACAAGCCAGGAGACGCCTATCGTACTACCCTAGCCCAGATGTGCTCTTGGGCCGCGCTATCAAGCCACGCATGTCATTGGGCCAGAGCACATGGGTAGGTTTTAGGTGTTGGGGCTTAGTTGGGTTAGTGGATTTAAAGGTAATTAGAGGTTTTGGGTTGGTTTTAGGTTTATGAGTTTGGTTAGGGGAAATAGGGTAAGTGCGGGTCAGCCGTCCAGTTACACTCTTTGCTTGGTCGGCATGCCAACATTGGCCAAAAACTAGGGTATCTACAAATGCCCCTCCCTAAGCGAGGTCGAAGGAATCGAGACTACTACTCAGGGTTGAGAGAAGTCACCCGGTCCCAGTCAATTGAAAGGAAACATTGCTATTGGCCATAAGTCGCTTATCCGGTGGATACACCGAAGGTGGCGGCTTGCGTGCTAAGGTGCAGATGCTAATACATGTGCAGGAACCAGGCGAGCATACACATGGTTTTGAGCGATGCTAATGCAGGTGTGAGTATTGCTAATGCTAAACGTTGTAGTGTTGTAAGTGAATCCTGATGAATGATCATCTCTAACATATGGGATGTTGGAGATATGAAGTGTGCCTAATTATGATGCCTGTGCCTTGTAGATGCTAGCTAGTACATGCAAATATGAATGAATGTTATGATGCTTGATGAGTTGACGGACTCATCGCCAGACAGTTTTGGTTATCAGCTTGAGGAGAAGAGAGGCATCGCAAGACTGGCGGGCTTGCCAATTAGAAGGTGACTGGTGACGGAGGTCATCTAGGTAATTTGGGGTACCAGCCCAAAGAAAGGGGGCATCCTAGATTTGGTCTGCCTGAACGGGGATCTAGGAGGGGGATACAGTAAGATATCAGACTTGTTGGGCCAACAAAAGAATAGAGGAATAAGATAGAACCTAGTTGCTGTCAGTGTACAGACAAGTCGGCTAGGAGCGGAAAAAAGGGAAGAGCTGACAAGTTATCAGACTTGCCAGACCAACAAAGAGTGAAAGGATAGAATGTAGTCACTGTTGGAGTACAAAAAGGTCAGTTAGGAGCAGACAAAAAGGGGAGAGCTGACAAGTTATCGAACTTGCTGGGCCGACAAAGAGAGAAAGGATAGAACCTAGTCACTGCCGTGTACAGACAGGTCGGCTAGGAGCGAAAAGAAAGGGAAAAGTTGACAAGTTATCAGACTTGCCAGACCAACAAAGAGAGAAAGGATAGAACCTAGTCGTTGTTGGTGTACAGACAGGTCAGCTAGGAGCAGACAGAAAGGGGAGAGCTGACAAGTTATCGGACTTGGCAGGCTAACAAAGAGAGAAAGGATAGAACCTAGTCGGTGTACAAACAGCTCGACTAGGAATTGACAGGAAGGGGACAGTTGACAAGTTATCAGACTTGTCGGGTCGACAAAGAAAGAAAGGATGGAACCTAGTCACTGTCAGTGTACAGACTGGTTGGCTAGGAGCTAACAGGATATAACCTAGTCACTGTCGATGTGCAGACAAGTCGGATAGGAGTGGACAGGATCAAACCTAGTCATTGTCGGTGTAAATACAGATCGGCTAGGAGCGGACAGGATAGAACCTAGTCACTGTCGATGTACAGATTGGTCGGTTAGGAGCAGACAAGATAGAACCTAGTCGGTGTTGGTGTACAGACAGGTCGGCTAGGAGCAGACAAGATAGAACCTAATGGCTATCGGTGTACAGACAGGCCGGCTAGGAGTGGACAGGATAGAACCTAGTCATTGTAAGTGTACAGACAGGTTAGCTAGGAGAGGACAGGATAAAACCTAGTCGCTGTCGATGTACAGACAGATCGGCTAGGAGTAGATAGGATAGAACCTAGTCATTGTCGGTGTACAGATAGGTCGGCTAGGACAGAACAGAAAGGGGAGAGCTGACAAGTTATCGAACTTGTCGAGTTGACAAAGAGAGATAGTATAGAATAGTAGATAAGAGCGATCGCTATGGTCAATTTGATGCTGTCACCTCTTGGGTGCTCCCTGAGCCTCTAGTAAGGTGGGGGTAAATCTATAATTTTGCTTGATCTCATTGAATTTTGTATACAACTGACTTCACTCCAAAGGATGTCTTTACAAACCATCACAGGGCATGTGAGAGCCTTTAGCAGGTGGTTAGGGCTCAAAATTCCTCTACACACTAATAGGGGTAAAATGGTAATTTTGCCTCGAATTGTCGAGTTCTGAAAATGTTCAAGTATAAGCTGAATTCAGGTGTAAGGGAGGCATTCTTGATCTTTCACCAGAGGTCAAATCCAGCAGACGACATGTCCTTGTGATAGGTAGGGCCTTCTTGCAACTTAGGAAATAGTAGAGGCTTTCCTGCAAGTTTTCCCGAGACTGTCCTCTGAGCTTGAACTATTGTTCCACTAGTGGTGCTCATGCCCTGGCTAAACCCTTGGAGCGCTCTCTTCTCTTCCTACTGTATGTACTGGGGCTTTGGTAAGTGAGAAATTACAGGGGCCTCTTTGCAAAATTTCTAGTTCTAACTCATCCAAGAATCTTCCAAGGTAATGGATTGCCTAATCCTGATTTGAGTTCACTGGATTTGTTATGGCAAATAGGGCCTGACAAAAGAAAGCTTTCGGGCATCTAGAGAAGCCTAAGGATCTATTTGTAATTTTTGGAAATTATTATAAAAATCTGCAAAACTGACCGTTAGGGCCGATCCGAGTGGCGATTCTCATCACAAAAACCTTGTCTAGTGTTCTAGAGTCTGTGCGGACATTTCTAACTTCCCATTTTCTGAGGGACGATTCTACCCTTTAGTGGGTAAATTGCAACTTGGCCCAAATTTTAAAAAAGGCTAGGGGGCTAGAACAAATCTTCCAAACTTGTGAGACCCACTGGCAGTTAATCCTATTCTGAATGGGTGCATGGCAGTTGGTCTTCTGCTCCAAGCTTTTGCATGCCCTCTTTCATTGACGAAATAAAAGCAAATTCATTTAAAACATCTCCACCAACTCCAAACGAGCCACCCCTCCTCCTTTCTACGTCCCCTCATCTCCCACTTCCTCTCCCCCATCCTGAACGATGACTAGGGAGTGGAGCGGCGACGGAGCTATGGCGGAGCGGCGTGGGGGGTGTAGACAATGGTTCTGGTGCGGGAGGCTTGGTGTAGCACCAGCGCGAGGGCATCAGGTGCGGGGAGCGGCGGAGTGGTGCGGGCTATGGCAGCAATGCTAGGGGCTTCGGTGGGTGGTGCTAGGCGAGGCTCTAGGACGGTAGTTTTCGGGAGGCAGACATGAGCATGGTGGGCAAGAGATGACATGGCACGCGTCACCAGTGTGGGGTGGAGAGGCGGTAGAATGGTAGTCCTTCTTCCTCTCTCTTTCGTCTCTTTTTTTTCACGTTGTTTGCTTCGTGCTTCCCCCTTCTCCTCTGTGCCTTGTTGCACGGCCACCCTTTTTCGCCATCGCCATTAGTCACTGGAACTTCCTCATTGGGTGCCGAATGGTGGGCGAGCATGGGCTGTTCGGGGCTCGAAGGTGGCGGACCAACTACGGCAAGTGGCTGGTCGTGGTGAGGAAGTCGGGCCAAGGGTCGTCGGACATTGATCGTGTCGGCAATCGGCGACTATCGACGTCCACCCCTCAGTTGGGTCCCCAAATTTCCTTGGATAGGAAATCACTATATTGCTCAGATGACGTTTTAATGACATAACTTGGACAATACATGCTTGCTTGGAAGAATGTCATAATGCTTGTGAAATGTTACTGTTTCATTCTTCTTCTTTCTTGAACCATGTAGTGACTTGGCTTGCAAAATGTCTTGATTTTGCTTGAGTAGGGGTGTAAAATGCCATAAGACTTATTGTAATCAAATCATGCCATGCTTTTAACCCTGTGTTTGGGGCGATCCCATATTTGTTTAAATGGTGCTATCGACTTGCATTCATGTTACTAAATAATGTTCTCCATATTTTGATCCAGCTTGGCTTGAATGTAGTTAGCCCTAGTATTCTTGCTTCAGATTGATCTTTCCTCCATGCAGTGTGATTCTGAGTCTGACTTTGAGGTGTCCCAAGCAAGCGGGATTGCCTCCAATTTGTGGGCCGAGAGACATGGGTCTTTTTCACGATCTGGGGTCGCCTCTAGTCCACAGGCTTGGGGACATGGATCTAGCTCACGATCTGGGGCTGCTTCTAGCTCTCGAGCATCGGAGGAGGTGATGCCTAATATCCCTAAGGATGTAAGAAACTGATTCAATCCTTGCTTTGCTTTTTTCTTTTTTCTTTTAGGCATGCTTGATTTGCTGAACTGAATTTCCTTTTGGTAGGAATCAGGTAATTTCGGGGGTCAGTTGTTCGATGAAAACCACATCTGCAACTGCGAAGATTTTGAGTTACCCTTTCCTTTTCCTGCACAAATTTACACGGCGTAACTGATTTCTGATCCTGCTGTTCTTCGCTCCTTAAGTCGGCGACCTTGGCTGAGTGATGCGGTGTCTCTAGACATTATTGTTGGAGCACTTCGAGCATCTTCCTAGCTTCCTGAAGGAATTTTTGCTGCATCGTACCTCGTTCGGAGTCTCCTACGCCTCCGAGTGGTCCATGGGCATTGAGTTTTTTCGGGCACTCACGGAGTAGTGGCAACAAGAGACTCTCACATTCCACCTCCCCTTTGCTGAGATGACGATCCTATTGGAGCACTAGGCGCTATTGACGGGCTTCAGCTTTGGGAAGGAGCCCATAGTCTGCAAGGCCACCTGGGGGTTCACCAAGGTTGGGTTGTGAGTGCCCACCACTGACCCGATCAGCACATTATCTCCGTTATAACTGGATCAGGGAGTGGAACTTATTCTGGCCAGATCCAGCACCGGGATCAAGGGAGGCAGAGTTCATTCTTCGCCACTTCCTGATGGAGTTGAGGGCTCTGATCTTTTAAGACACTTCCGGATATTGTATCTTGGCGAATTGGCTGATATATCTCACCGACATGGATCACTTGGATAGGTATGACTAGGGCGGCGCCAGTTATACTTACATGCTCTGCGGCCTAGACAATGTCGTAAAGAGCAACCAGTGATCCCACGTGGGACTTTACCCACTATTGATGGTAAGCTCTTGTATTATCTCCTTCCATTTAAGTAATACGATTATGTCCTGACTGGCTTTTTTGTGTTTGCAGTACTGGTGGATAGAGTATTGTATGCGGGGGCATTATTTCTTCCACCTTCGCCCCAGACTTCTCCCACTTCCATGGTAGTGTGTGAGCTGGACAATCGTACTATAGTGGGGGTATATGGTTATGAGTCTTACCGCTACCTATTGGACCTGTTGTTGATACATGTTGTGAGTTTGCAAATACCACACCTAATTACTACTTTCTCTGTTTTCTGATATCTTGCTGGACTGACTTGTGTTCTATTTTGCCTTATACAGGTTGAGCTGAGGCCATTTGAGTGGTACGTCGGGCTAGACTAGAAGCCTCTAAACTAAGTCTGGACTTATCGCCAGAAGTAGATGAAAATTTTCTGCTTCAAGAAGTCCACCTTCTACTTGCCTGGCCGAGTTCATCATCAATTCACCCTAGAGTTAGGCATCTTGCTTCTGCCTGCTACCGAGATGTTGCCTCGAGCCACTACCCACGAATGGGCTCGCTCTATTGCAGAGGAGATTATGGTCAACCGAAGCTAGTATATCCTTTGTCTCGCCAACTACGATGAGTACCAGGAGTGGTACCAACGTGCCTGCAAGCCATATCTCTTCGAGGAGGATCTCCGTGAGCAACAACGGGACATGTGGTTCCCGGAGAATTGGGTCAAGGTAAGTTGTTTTCCTTGCGGCTTGGTATGATTTTGTAATTCTGCCTGTTCTGACACAACTATTGGTTTTTGTTGCAGTGGTTTAAGGGCAGGCTGAGTGACTTCTATGATCAGATGCGACAAGCCAAGGTATTGCATTCTACCTCTTCTATTTTATAATTATTGATTGTACATGCCTGATCATGCTGACAACATCATCATCATTTGTAATAGGCCCAGTGGGAAGCTCACGGGGAGGTAAGTGTTTTCCTGGTTTTGTGTTTATCATTCTTTTTTGTGCACATTTGGGACTGATGCTTTTATTTCAGAGATGCCTGCTAGAGGACATCATCCTCGGGAGTAGTGGTGATGAGGTTGACCCCGACCTCGAGGAGGATACTTCCACAGTTGGGGACTTGACGGGCGCTTCTACTTCTACCCCCTTCTTGAGATCGTGCAGCTTCTACTACAACTGCTCGACGGCTCTGGTGCAAGGGCGAGTGTCACACCGCTCGTGCCTCCTAGGGATGAGACCCAGATGAGAACAAGGATGAAGCCAGGGACTAGTTACTCATTTTGACTTTGTGTTTCTTTCAAGTGTTATAAAACATTGTTCCTTGTAAAACACTAGTCCTATAAATTGAGCTATCTTTTAAATTGCCTTGCTTTTGGGGTAAATATCTTCATTCCATTGCTGCCCTACTGTGTGCCTTAGATGTACTTGTTCGTGGTCGTAGCTGAGCTTCAATTTCTTTACGCTAGTTAGGTGAGTTCTGAATAGTGGTGGCTCAGTTGGCGAGCCTTGTGCCATACGTGCATGTGACACGTGTGCCCTCTAAGCGCATCCTAGATGATGGTGTGACTACTGGAATCCCAAATGAAAATGTGTAGGTGGCACGCACTCCATCGCAGTGCCTCTATTGTAGGGTCAGCATCCTTGTCCAACATGTGCATGTCATACGCACCACCATGATGCATGTGACCTCTGACATGATCACGGGTCGTCGTCCTATGGGTGCTCATGAGCCTTCTCCCTCCTTTAAAATGGGTGCATTTGTTGAACAGGAGGCAGACATCTGCCTCACTCCCTTTGCTCCAGACTTCCTATGTGACTTGCTCCTTTCTCTCCAGCCGACGCCTCCTCTACCGTTCCTCTTCTGCCGCCGGCTCCAACATTGCTCCACCGGGCTTCCGTTCTCTTCTACTGCTGGTGCTCTTCTTTTGGGCAACATGGTGAGGCATCCATGGTAAGCAGGGATCGTTGTAAGCTGTGGGATCCTAGTATGGTGCTCTTGTGGACTTTCTAGGGTTTCCCGACGATGGTCACTCCAGCCCACTACTTGGAGGTGCTGAGGCACTGGATCGACAAGCTTTTTGATAGTGACTGAGAGAAGCTGCAGTGTTGGGGGTTCTCTGGGTGACTCTTGAAGATTTTGATGTCAAGTTGAACCGATATCTCCTATGTGTCGTGGCCAGATTCTGGAAACCAATCCACCACGTGTTCTTGTTTGGTCGTGATTAATTGATCATCACCCTGGAGGAAACCAAGCGAATTTGTGGCCTGTCGAGACTGCTAGGGCCTCCAGTCATCATGCACCAGGATGGGTATGCATCTATGCTTTCCCAGTTGACAGGTTTGAATACTGTAGAGTGCGGGAGCCGTTTAATCTGTGTAGACGATTCCGAACCCATGCTCCGCTTGGATTACTTTGATGAAGTCATCATGAGGCACTCTGTATTGGGAGAAGATCTTTGGCTGCACGGCTTTGTCCTCCGTTTCCTTGGGGAGCTCATATTCAGTTATGGCCGGATGACCATAGCGATTGTGGTAGCTGAGATCGCTTTGGTAGTGGTGAGCAAACCAATTGATCTGGCTCCCATGATCCTGGTAGAGACTTACCAGGGCATAGATCATGCTCTCCACCAGTGTCACCATTTCGACGGCTATGGAGCATTGGTGCAGGTAACTTTGAATTCTGCTGAGATTGGCACATCTATGTACTAACTCAATGCTTTTGACAAGTGTGGCTGGCAACTCACATTGGAGTTGAGGTCCTACGTCCTCAGAGGTCGACATTGGAAGCCTATTGTCAGAGCGGACATGCCTGGACCATTTCTAGGGTACAGGAGTTCTATGAGAAGTTGGAGAGACTGCTTGGAGATCAAATAGCCTTGTGGATCGTCCCATCAACTTCGAAGTCTTTCATAGTGTTCTTCAATGGCACTAACATGAGGGTGGTCGTTCTTCTTGGCCTAACTAGAGGAGTGGAGTATCACCCTCTTCATGTCCTGCGTCAGTTTGGTTTCCACCAAGATGCCTTTGCACAATATCCAATGCCTATTATCTTCTGGCTGTATCCTTAGAACTCCACTGTCGTGATGGCTGAATTGGCTCGCCTACTGCAGACTGGCGTTAGCTTTGGTGATTTGACATTGGTGAGAGGCACGAGATGTTCTGAGGCATATAGGGCACATATACAGGTAGATTTGCCAATCAGTGAAATAGCCATTGGCGTTCCTTTGTTTCAAAATGCTAGTAGCTCAAAGAGGCCTCAAACTAGAGGGGATAATTGATCTGAATAGATGTAGTGCTCTTTTGTGACTCATTTCAATGATTGTACCCTTGAACTTGAATCTGAATGAAGAATATATGCTTTTTCATTGTGTGCTCCTTTTTATTTCCTTGTGTGACTAGCTGCTTTGAGCAATTCCGCCATAGCATTGGGATCGACCAAAACACTTACCCTTTTGAAGTCGTAGATTGGATACATTATTGTGACTTGCCTGACCCGACCTCTGGACCTAGTATGGGGAGGTAGTTCTGCTGTAGGTTAGTTGTTGATGTCCCTAGTAGAAACGAGCGTGTGTTGCATGTAGCTACCACGTGCCTCCCAAACGTGGGGAAAATTGTTGTAGTCCCCTGGACTCTGGAGTCTCAAACTAGAACGCTTCTAGGCTCGATGATCTACCTTTATCCATTCCTTCTACGTGCCTTCAGTGTGGAGTTGTCGACTTGCTCCAAAACTTGGCCTGAAACACCTGGTCAAACGTCCATTTACCAAAACGCAGTTGACATGCCCCTGGTCATGGATGTGTCACCTGGTAAGGCCCGAGCATAAGTTGGTGGTGGGTCCTTGATTGAGATGTGACTGGTTGGAGGTGGCCATAAGGGCAGCTGACATGCCTCTGGCTACGGATGCTCTACTGAAGCCAACCATGTGGGTAGCTGACATGCCCCTAGCAAGAAGTGGACTGTGTGGGCAGCTGACATGCCCTTGGTACAGATGTTCCGCTGGGGTTAACCATGTGGGCAAATGACATGCCCCTGGCTGACGACTAGGCAAAGTGCTTCCTGTGGTAATGATGATGGGGAAAGTAATGCAAATGCAGATGCATGGATTGCTTACTTAGTTATGTTGGGCCCTCAGCATTAGGAAAGCCTTGATGCCTAGCCAAAAGGGAATGGGGGATTCTGTTGCCCAATGGGCTCTATCCAGATCCCTAGCTGGCAGGTGGCACTCTGGGTAGCGGGGTGGTTGTGTTAGGACAGTGGATACTAGAATGATGGATATCCTAGTAGTAAGTGTTTGGATGGTGACGAGGCTAGGGCTCCACATCAAACTCTCTGGGTCCCACGCTTACTCTTTCATAGTATCAGTTTTCCTTTTGCTCCCTCATAGGTGTGTGGGTTCACTCTACTCCTATCAGGGATAATGGATGCCAAGGTGGGAGGCTTTTACTAAGAAGGGGGGCTAGTCCTTCAATGGCGTAGGTGGCTCACATGTATGCTCTGACTCCTGCCTGGGGTATAGTTGGGGTAAAGTTGGCCCACACACCTCTCTCTAGGGCTGGCTTCTATCTTTGACTTCTGTCTTCTCATTTCTTTTGTGCCCTCTATGCATTACGATTTTTCTTGCTTACTCTGGTTCACACCCTAGCATTTTATGTCCCTTTTGGAGGTGTGGGTCCTTAGAGAGTTTGAAATCTTCGTCCTGCTCTCGATGGGAGGTAGCTTCCTCACTTGCTAGATGATCCCAATAGAACTCTTCAGAAGTTGAGAACCTTTTCCCGAGGTAGGCTAAGCTTTTCCGATTTCATCATCGGGTCAGGATGCAGATAGTGTATGCACATGCATGCTGATACAAGAATCCAAATATGGATGCTAAGTGCATATGTTGTATGAATGCATGGATGTAGTGAAACAGAAGAAACACATGCTAGGATGTGGATAACAAATGCAGAAGGCAATGATGTAGGATGATCGAATACATGGAAGAGGACTTTGCCCAACTCGTTGGGACCTAGTTACTAGTAGTATTTCTTCAGGTAGCATGTGTTGACTGTCTTAGACTGCTCAATGCGGTCCATGTCCTCCAGGATTACACCTCTTTATGAGAAAACCTGCTTGACAATGAAGGGACCTCGCCAATTGGGTTAGAACTTTCCATGAGCATCAAGCAGATGAATTGCTCGCAACACCAAATCTCTCGATGCTAGGCTTCTGGGTCAAATCTTCATTTGATAGGACTTGGTCATGCGTTTCTGATAGCACTGAGCATGATGTAAGGCCTGCAATCTGCACTCGTCTATTAGGTTTAGCTGTATGCATCGGTCTTCGACCCATTCTGCCTCCTCTAGCTCTGCTTCCCTTAGGATTCTAAGTGACGGAATCTCTATGTCAATGGGGAGAACTGCCTCCATGTTGTAGATCGATGACTACGGGTTAGCTCCTGTAGAAGTCCAGAGAGATGTCTTGTAGGCCCATAGCACGTAAAGGAGCTGGTCATGCCAATCCCGATGATTCTCCACCATCTTCTTCAAGATCTTCATGAGGTTCTTATTGGCGGACTCCACAGCATCGTTCATCTACGGACGATACAGGGAGGACCTGTGATTGTTGATGTGGAGGATTTGTAGGAAATCCTCCACCCTCTTGGCTATGAAGTTCTTTCCGTTGTCAGAGATGAGGGCGTGAGGAACCCCGTACCGGGCTACAATGTTGTTCCAGATAAACTTCTATGTGTCCATAGTGGTGACTGCTTCTTAGGAGGCTACTTCTACCAATTTGGTAAAGTAGTCGATGGCTACTAAGATGAAGCATTGCCCATTGGAGGTTGTGGGATGGATGGCTCCAATAATGTCGATCCCCCACGTTGAGAAGGGCCATGGTGCAAACATACTATGCAGCTGATGAGGGGGAGCATGGATCAGATTCAAGTGGATTTGGCAGTTATGGCACCTTCAGACGAACTGACAGTAATCTGCTTCCATGGTCTACCAGTAATAGCCTTGTAGCATGATCTTTTTGGCCAACAGGATCCCATTCATGTGCGAACCGCATACTCCGGCATGGACTTGTAGCATTAGGGTATCAGCCTCCTTTCTGTTTACACACCTAAACAACATCTGGTTGTAGGACATTTTGTATAAGCGACCACCACCAAGTACATACTTTGATGCAAGCCACTACATGGTCTTCCTGTCATTAGCAAGGATATCAGGTGGGAGGTCCCCGGTTTGTAAGAAAACCTCGATGTCGTGGTACCAAGGGAGCTCCTCGAGTGGATCAGATTCTTCGATGTTCATGCAATTTACAGGTTAGTCCAATCAAGTCACCGATACATCCACCACGTGGTCGTCCAGTATGGACAACCATGACACCAGTGTTGCCAACGCGTCTGCATATGCGTTCCTGGCGTTGTTCATGAAGGAGAAGGAAATACCCTCGAACTCTGCTATGAGCTTCAGAAGATATGAGTGATACGACACCAGCTTCAGGTCTTTTGTCTTCCAACACCCGTTCACCTAGGATATGATCAGCAAAGCGTCGCCATGGACTTGCAGCTTCCATACACCATGCTCTAATGCAGCTTGCAGGCCAAGGATGTATGCTTCATATTCCACCTCATTATTGATGCACTGGAACGATAGTTTCTTGGAAAATGGGATAAGCTATCCTTGGGGCATTGGTAGTACTGCCCTGATACCCTAGACTTTCTTGTTCACTGCCCCCATCAAAGTAGAGGCACCACTATTTCAATTCTTCTGAGTCCTCAAGTCCAGAATCATGCATGGTGAACAATATGTCTTCGTCAGGAAACTGGGTCTGCAAGGGCTGATATTCTGGCAAAGGTAAATTGGCCAAGTGATCTGTTAGGGCCTACCCCTTTACTGATTTTTGCGTCACGAAGGTGATGTCATATTGGGATAACAAAACCTACCACTTGAGGCATCTGCCCACCAGTGTCGGCTTTTGGAACAAGTACTTCATCAGATCATGCCGATACAACAGTAAAATTGGATACGCCATCATGTAGTGCCACAAGCGTTGGGTGGCCTAGACTAAGGATAAGCAAACTTTTTCTATGGTGGTATATCTAGCTTCACAATCATTGAACTTCTTGCTCAAATAGTACACCACCCTTTCTTTACGGTCGGTCTCATCATGCTGACCCAATACGGCGCCCATGGAGTGCTGTGTAACTGACAAATAGAGGAGGAGTGGCCGTCCCGGTGTTGGGGGAACTAAGATTGGTGGTCTGGCTAACAACTATTTGATTTTGTCGAAGGCGGCCTGGCACTCCACACCGTAGGTGATCTGAGCATTTTTCCTCAGGAGCTTGAAGATTGGCTCACATATGGGAGTGAGCTGGGCGATGAAGCAGTTGATGTACTATAGGTGCCCCAGCAAACCTCAGACCTCCCTCTCCGTGGCCAGAGGGAGCATGTCGATGATGGCTTTGGCTTTGTTAACGTCGACCTTGATCCCCCTTTGGCTGACTATATATCCCAAGAGCTTTCCTGATGTCATGGAAAACACATATTTACTGGGATTCAACTGAAGCTTAAACTTCCGTAGGCAGTGAAATAGATTTCACAGGCAGGCGAGATGGTTTTCGGACTCTTTGGATTTGGCAATCATATCATCCACGTACACTGCGATGTCTTGGTGCATGAGGTCATGGAAAAGTGTTGTCATTGTCCTCTAGTATGTAGCGCCGGCGTTCTTGAGTCCGAATGGCATCACCCTGTAGCAAAAGACCTCCCAAGGGGTGATGAACGATGTCTTCTTCATATCCTCTTCTACCATTCTGATCTGATTGTAACCTGAGAAGCCATCCATAAATGATAACATTTTGTGCCCTGTGGTGCTGTCCACCAGTACATCGATGTAAGGTAGTGGGAAATCATCTGTTGGGCTCGCTTTGTTGAGGTCACTATAGTTAATGCACATGCGAACCCGTCTGTCCTTTTTCGACACTAGAACCACATTGGCTAGCCATTCTGGGTAAAGGACGACTTTAAGAAATTTGACTTGGTGTTGCTTCATGATTTCCTCTTTTAATTTGAGAAGCCACTACGAGCGCCATCTTTTGAGTTTCTTCTTGATCGGGTTGGCATCCGACTTCAACAACAAAGTGTGCACTAATACCTCAACATCTAGTCCGACCATATCGTCATAACTCCAGGCAAAAACATCACTGTACTCCAGAAAAGTGATAAAATCTGCCCTTGCCTGTGGTGTGACAGTCTGGCACTGATGCAGACCTCCTTAACATCGCCCGATGCGTCGATATTCACCATCTCCATGTCCTCCTCGATGTGCAAACTTAGACCTTCTGGATCATCATTGTGAGGGCAGAATTCTGGCATATCTTCTGAATCATCGACACCTATGTCGTCCTCCTCCTCATACGCTATCAGTTCTAATAATACCTCCTCTTGGAATGCTAAGTCAGTGATATCAAAGGAGAGGATCAGCTCCGACTCATACCTCTGTTCGTGCTTAAGGAGGGTTACACTAACTCTGGTATTCTTGTAGCTGCACTGCGTGAACTTCGATCCTGCACTTTTCTGCTCTACTGAGGTGGCCAATTCTTCTCCCTCCTTTATAGTAGTTTTAATATTTTTGGTTTTTTGTATTTTTTCTGAATTTTTTGTGTTATATGCACTATTTACAATAATCTTTCCCCGACTGGTCCTCTTGCTGGTGACTGCTCTAGAGATCGTTCCATGGGCTCTCTGAGGAGCCTACCTCAAGGTCTTTTCTTTTTGACCCTCACCTATCTCATGGTGAGGCTTGTGTTGCAAATACCACCTAGACCTGCCTTCCAGTTGCTCGGAGATCATCTCCTTTGGTCTAGTCTTGACTGTCCTGCCCTCTTCCACAACCATGATTGTTGGAGGACCCCGATGATTGTAGGGTGGGGCGAGTTCTAGCTCTGATTTTACTACTTTCCTTTTCCAGTTTCTGTCTTCTTTGGCTGCATCGTCTGCCAAGACCGCCTATTATTCTTGGAATAGCACTTCAAGGTCATTTAGCACTATGTCTACGTGGGTCTCAATGGCCATGCCCTCCACCGCATTCAAGGCGAAGTCGACATAGTAGGCGCAAGATTCCGACTATACTAGAGATTTGGGGACAGGATGGGCTGGGATATTACTATTACTGAACTGTTGCATCTAGGCTACCGCCGCCTCTGGCAACCTTGTTGGTAGTGCCGCTATTATGGCTAACTGAAACCATGGCAATGGTGTTGTGACTAACTGTGACTGTGATGCTGCTGCTGCGATGAATGAAACTGAATGTGGCACTACTATGATCGAGACTCACTGTGGCGCTACTATGACTGAGACTGACTATGGGACTGCTGCGACTGGATTGACTATGGCACTATTGTGACTATGACTGACTGTGGCTGTACTATTGCTGTTGTGGTTGAAACTAACAGTGGCTGTACTACTACTGCTGGGACTAAAACTAACTATGGTTGTATTGTTGTTGTTGCGGGTGGCAAAGATAGACGGGTGAATGCTAGGATTGCTCCCTGTTGCTGCTCTAATCTGTCTGTGATGCATGGCTCAACTGCACTCAAGGTCTCTTCATTCGTGTAGTAATCATCAATGCAAACCCATTAGACATCTTCCATTGGACTCTGCTATTGCTGCACTTCAATGACTGGGGATGGGTTCTTATTAGGATCCATCATACCTGCACTAACGAAGTTAGTCAAATTCTGAGGGATAAGCAGCCTTCGATGCCTACGCATGCCACCCTGTTGTCCCTGGTATCCAAGTACTTCGCAGTCTCTTCTTTTCTCCACCTCAATGAGCTTGTAATCCCTTGACTGTATCGCCCAAGTGGTGTTCCATTTTCATATCCCCATCGGTGACAGAGGTTCTCAACGATCAGCTGAGGGTGGCTATGAACAGACAAGAAGCTAACACGTTCGAATTTTGGGACAAAATTGACCGGTTCGAAATGGTTAACATGGTAGAGTACGTCCGATGGCTTGGGATCAAAGTGGATAGTCTGAAATTCAACTGAAGAGGCCACATCAACCACGTCTTTCTCAAAGGTTTCTGCCATGACAATGACAATGTCGTCGCCATAGCAGAACTTGATCATATGGTGCAAGGTGGGCAACGCTAATAGGGTGATGTAGTGCCTCTAGGCACCAATGCTTGTGCACTTTGAGTGCCTGCCACGGTTCCTTAGGGATTTCCTACTACATCGGAGCTTGTTGGGTAGCTTGCTCATCATACGAACGATTCACGGGCATTACTAGTTTTTTTCAAGCTCTAGTGGAGTGCTGGTGGCACAAGACACACATGTTCCATCTACCATTCCGGGAAATGACTATGCTCCTGGATCATTGGCCTTTATTGACTGGCTTGTCGTTCAACATGGAGCCCGTGGTCAAGAAGACCACTCAAGGCTTCTTGAAAGTCTCCCGTCTACTAGGCCGAGAATTGCCTCTATGGACATAAACGTCCTACTACTACCATTTGGTCTGGCTACGGGAGTGGAACAATTTCTAGCTAGATTCGGCTCTGGGTTTGAGAGAAGCCGACTTCGTTCTTCGACATTTTCTGTTGGAGTTGCTTGGCCTGATCTTTTGTGATACTTCAGGCTACTGTGTCTCTGCCTAGTGGCTCATGTACATAGTCGACGTTTATTAGTTGGGCCGTTATGATAGGGGGGTGCGACTCATGCCTACCTCCTCTACGGGCTAGATGATGTGGTCGGTATGGGCCAACGCTCATATGTCGGATTGTACCTGCTCCTATCGGTAAGTGCTACAAAAGTTTCATATTAGTTTACTTCACTTATCTGTGCTGACTGACAGGTTGACTTGTGTTCCAGCAGTACTGGTGGATGGAGCACATCGAGCAGGGCCACTACTTCTTCCATCTCCATCGCACACTACTACCTTTGCCTTGGTAGTGGTGCGAGGCTAATCATCGAGTGACCTCAGGAGTATACAGTTATGAGGCATATCGATGTTTGTTAGATCCATTGAGCATCGACGATGTAAGCTCATTATAAAGTCTTTTTCTTTTTTTTAATATGTCATAAAAATATAATGCACTGATGCGTTAACTGCTTGCCTTTGCTTTGAGGTTGAGTTGCAGTCGTTTGAGCACTATGAGGAGACTTATTAGGCACCCTTGCCTTCTGCTAGAGTACTGTAAAGGAGGTATATGAAGTTTTACTGCCTCAAATGGTCTACCTATTATCTACCTGGCCACATTCACCATCAGTTCGTGAACGAGTTTGCATCCCAGCCTCGCCTCTGATGGATATGTAGTTGCGGGTCACTTCTCGTATGGCAGCTTACACTACAAAAAAATCGACATTTAGCGAGGACAATATTCCTCGCAAAGTCCTTGCAAAGTCCACGCAAACTCCTCGCTAGACAATATAACAAGGACGTTGCAAGGAATAATTGTCCTCGTAGCTACGTACATCGTTAAATCAATACTGCGAGGATATATCCTCGCAATGTGCTCGTGTGCATCTAGCGAGGACATTACGAGGAATTATTTCCTCGTAATGTCATCGCCATATCCTCATAACTCGTCGGTAACTCGTCGGTAAGTGCTCGCTAAATATAATGCGATTGTATGGTCGTTGCAGTATTAGCGAGGACAATTCCTCGCAAATTGCTCTATGTGCTCGCTAAATATCGTTATTTTTGCGAGGAAATGTCCTCGCAAAGTCCTCGCTAATACTGGGCAG
>JAMKQA010024149.1:0-26198 GCA_024699735.1 Posidonia australis
CAAAGTCACCCAGTACGCACCCCACGAAAACCACGGAAAACAAAACCATAATCAATTTTTCCTTTAAATTCCTTTCGCAAACTCTTTTCTCAAAACCTCAAAAACCAGGCCCACACTGGCCAAAACCACAAATCAAGGCTCCACTGGCCCAAAACCACAAGCAACGGCCCTCAATGGCCAAAACCACATACAGTGAGTCGTGAAGTCCGGTGCCAAGCAACCAAACTCTGACTACACGCAGTCCACTAAGGAGCGACCCTAGTGTTCTGCACTGCCACGGTGAGCCACCCTGTGCAGGAGCCCACCACCGTCCCGCGATTCTCCCACCTGAAAAACCCTCAGAAGCCAACCCCTCCATGGGAAGGTTATCCTGTCTCTCAGGATGCTACCAGCTACGGGGCACGTGTCCCACCCGCACTGGCCACCACAGGGTACTCCTCCTCAGGCGTCCTCCACACACGGTGCTCAGGAGGGAGTGTCATACCTCCACACCCGACAACACCCGAGCCTCAGTGTTCACAGCGACAACAGGAGTATCATACCACCCCGTCATGCCACAAGACACTTCAACCCGTGGACCACAACCTTAGCATCGAGACGACAGTCAAGGAGTCTCATACCTCCAGGACCCGACACCCCTTAGCCTCAGGTATCTCGACCCCACGACCTCAACAGGGGACATCGCACCCGACCACCCAAGAATGTCGTCACATTCCCTAGTCCCGACGACACAGTCCCACACTGTCTCGGTCCACACACAGGAAAACTAGGAAATCATTTTCCAAACCAAGCCAACCATTTCTTTCAAAACCATTTTCCAAATCATTTTCATATTCTTTAAAAACTCTTCGAAAAACCTCGACAAAACGACGCATCAGGTGTCCCAAGGGACCACCACTGATGACCCACAATCCCCTCTCACAGGGACAAAACACGACATTCAGAAAGCCATCGAAAACACTTTGTAAAACTCACTTGGGCCCAGAATCGGCATGCCAAAATCAGATTCGGTATGTCTAAATCTCCTGGTTCGGTATGCCGATTCTAAATCGGTATGCCGAATTGAGGTCAACGGTCAACACTCAAGTCAAATTCGGTATACCGCCTAAAAACGGAAAATCGAATTCCGACCAGAGGACCTAAACTGACAGAAAAACGGTATGCCGAACAGAATCAGTATGCCGAAATCTCCTGATTCGGTATGCTGTTTTCTGCGAAACCAGAAAACGGCCCAAACCCTATCGTCCGAAATCGCCCCAACTGGGACCTCCGATCAGACCCCCTAAACAAACGCCAAAAATTTTGCATAAAACACATGGTGTAGACCCTCGAGTCTACTCCCAAAACCCAACCAACAAAACTAAAAATCCATTCACCAAACATCAAGGTACAAAATCACAATAAATTCTAGGAAAGGAAATTTACCTAGATTTCATGCAATCCTAGCATTTTCTACCAATTCCATGCTCTCTATTGCAAGGAGTGGAGATGCGTACCTGAGAAATGCTTCCGGCGATTCTCGACCGACTCCAGCGAACTCCGACGCAACCACAGCCACGAGCAACCACAGCCCTCCGCTTCACTCCCTCGACCTCTTCCTCTCTCTCTGTCGGCGCGCGCAAAAAGGGGATACAGGGGAAATAGAGGGCATAGGGAGACGAGTGGAAAGGAAGAAAGGGAAGGGGAAGGAGAAGGAGAAATGAGGACGAAAGGAAAGGAAGTGGAGGAGTAGCGCCGCCGAAGAGGAGGGGAAAGGAAGAAGAAGGAAGGAGGAGAAAGCAACGGGTGGTGAGGAGAAGTGCAGTATGGTGCAGCTTATAAAGCCTACGCCTGGAGTAGCTGAAAACGTGCCCACCTGCGCATCTCAACCACCGACACACCACACAGCAACCAACCGTCAGCCACCACCAACGAGGCCAACTGCCAGTGTCAACCACCAACGAGGCCAACTGTCAGTCTCAACCACCAGCCCACACGCAAGCGGGCCCCACAAGCACAATGCCAAACCAAACACAGGAACATGCAAAAAGAAACCAGCCCACGAGGCCTAAGCCCAAAAGCACAAAACCACACAATGGGCCTCGGAACAGTAACACCTGTCTAGGAAATAAAATTCATAAAATGTAAATAATTACAAAATGAATTTTACAGGTGTTACAAAAAAGGGGCTGGACTGCCCCGTCGGCAGGTCTGTGGGCACAGGAACCCCCTGCTGGTGTTACAGGAAGGGGCAGGCGGAAAGGCCTGGACGACAACTGGCACCCTTCTCGTGGACGTCGACGGGCTAGAACTAGTCTGCAGTGGCTGGTGGCGCGCTTAAAGGGTAGGACCGAAAGCTTTGGTGGCGGGAAGAGGTGGATCCGGTGACTAGAGGTGGCCGATGGATGGTGGTGCGGGAAAAAAACGTTTCCTAGGATTTTTCCCTAAGCTCTGATACCATGTAGAGAGAAAGATAAGGGAGAAAACAAATATCTCTTTCACTAAGTGAATAGTTACATATATATATGATGTATTAGATACCTTAGACAAAATGGATATCCAATAACTCAATAACCCACTACACTAAATACATAATATGCTAACTTTAACATAGGACATGTTAGAGGGTTTTAATAATTTCATTGTTTGAACCAAGAACAAACATAAAAGGAAGATGTTGAAGGTGATTCCTCAGGCCTGCTGTTGGAGTATTTGGAATTGCAGGATGGAGTGCTGTTAAGTATTGAACTAATTCCCCTTTCTCTTCTTGTTGAGCAATGTTGTCGGCTCTTAAATTCTTGGAGTAGAGATTGGTGGGTTGATTCTGGGGTTTCTGTAATGAGCACCTGGATTTTATTTGGCTTGTTTTTTCTGTGTTTTCTGAGGTGCTGTGATTATTTTCCTTTTGGTTTCTCGTATATATTAAGACTCCTCATTTTTTTTCAAAAAGAGTTCAATAAACTAGATAATAATGGAATAAGATAAAAATGTACCTTTTTCAGAAATGAAAAAAGATGGCGACGTATACTGCTTTGTAGATTCTCTGGTAAATTCTCTAGTAGCAGTTGCTCATTCACACCACAAGTTGCAGCCCAGTTGAACCTCTCTGCCTCTCTCACAAGACTACATTTGAACAATAAGATAAAAGTGTCAGGATCACTATCAAGGCCAAAGATAACTTATTATATATGCTTCACTTGCCTATATATAATTTTGCAGTTTCATGACATGTATCCATAAATATCAATATTTTTTCTAATAAGATACTAGATTTTTCCACCGGTTACAAAACTGATTCGCAATTATAATTGAATGACATTGACATTACATGACCATTTACAACATCTATTTCGTATCTGCAATTCACTAGTTAATAACCCACTATTAGCAATAACTATAGGCATCAAATACATGATCATGAACCAAAATTTCAAAATCCTAGCTCAAACAACAACCCAAATTCAGGATTTCAGTGAGCAACACTGGTGAAACAATAATTGGTTCAATGAACTAGCCAACAAAGTTTGTGATGAACAGTTTTTAGTGTGGTGTTCAACATGGTATCACAGCACTCATTCTGTACAGATCAATCTCATCTATGACCCATCTATTAGAAAATTTCTGGTAGCATATGTTTTTCATTTGTTTGCATGTTCCGCCTGTGCACTGCCTAGGCAGTAATAAAAATACAATTTTAAATGTTTTTCAGATTTTTTTAATATGTATAAAAATATATTCAGAATTTATAATGCACTAATAAATTGATATATCAATTTCTAAAATTAATAACAACAATCTAACTATAACTAAAATCTTAATTGTCCTCAAAATCAATAACAATCTTCACAATAACAAAGTCAATAACAAATAACAACAAAAATATTAACAATAACAATATGTCAAATAGTCAATAACAAAAAAACAATAACTAAGAAAAACTAAATAACAATCATCAAGAGTCAATATTTTGGTGCCATTAAGCTAATTTAACCCAAGGCATTTGGGCACTTGAACCTCCAATGGAGCCTTTGCGCCATGGCACATTTTAGGCATCTTCTAGGCAGGCAATATAATAACCATGACCAAGAAAGAGAGAAGATACAAGAATAGAATAGGATCACAAACCATAACTACAAGAAGTGACATGATCCTAAAGAATGATGATTTCGTCATATTGATTTTGGTATTATGCCACTAATGTTTTCTATTGAATTTAGGTAATTTTGATAAGGATATTTCACAAGGGTTGGAGACGAGTATATATTTTCTTACAAGCAACATGAGTATGTAAAGAAGGTCTGTTCATTAATACAACAATCTAGCCAAATATAACAAACTAATTATTTTTGTGACTATGGAAAATAACACATATACAATTAAATTATGTTTTTAAAAAATCACAAATAGTACTAATAAATTAGGTATAAAGATTTTCTTTTCCAGTAAGTGCTGCAGGAAATCAACTAACCACATTAAACAAAGATTTTTCTTTTCTGGTAAGATTGTAAGAGCTGCAGAAATTCCACTTAGTCCATTAAATTTAGCCACATGAAACAAAGAAATTACTTTTCTAATGATGGAAAACTAGTCGTATAGAAATAAAAAAATTAGATAATTTGAGCCCAAGGCAACAAGGATCAAACGGGAAAAAAGCCACTAACACTAGTAATAAATGGGGTATAATGGGTTTGGGTCCGGTAACACAAAATCAATCAAGTCCCTAGAGAAGTTTTACCACATTGAGATATATAGATATATAATTTTGTAAAACTCTTGATGATTTCCTCATTTGAGATATACACTGTTGCATGGAATCTGTGCTCATACCATAAAAGAACCTCACTAATGGAAAAAGACTTACTACATCATTAATTCTCAAAACAAAGGAATAAAAAAATATTGTAACGTACTTCCTCAGAGTTTCTGGCAGACGTCGATGGCTCATCCACCGTTCAACATCACGTCGCCTTAACTGCATTTCTAATCTCCTGGACAAAGCATTCAAATCCATAATCCTTTGTTAAGAATGGAAGAAGCATAAATTTGTTATAGAAATGAAAATATCATAAAAAAACTTCACATCTCAAACTACGAAAAATATTTGCATGGGATATTAGGATGTCAAGCCATAAGTTTGAAACTACAGGGACTCTGTTGAAAAGAAAAGTCCATTGAAAAAAGGAGAGATCACATTCTAGAGGGCTAATGAACTAACAAGACGTATTAAGCTCAATTTTCTGTGATTCTAACACATCCATAGGAATTGACCCTAGCAGTTAAATAGTTAACATATATTTAGATGAGTTGTATCCTTGTGATCTAGATACTCCAAGCCCAAAAATGACACTGATTTTGAATCTGGAAAATCTCTGAGGGCCCAGGCACCGAAGTTGATCACAGTTACTGTAATGAATGGGACTAGTCTGTTACTTGTGTTATTGCTGTCATGTTCTATTAGCGGCTCAAGTCAGTTACATATGTTCAGACATGAATGTTGAAATTCATTGAAGCTAATAATTAGTGTACACAAAAATTCTATTTTTTGTGTGGCGTCTACTACATGGAGGAGTTCTCAATGAAAAGGTGCCAAAACGAAGGGGTTTTCACTTGGCTAGTCGATGCTCATTTTGTCTTAATGATGAGTGTTAGAGTTATGTTTATATTATTATTATTATTATTAGAGTCTTATTTGATAGTAGTGACTTATTGGATTATTAGATATCTATTTATGTTGGATATCTAGTAAACCCTATATATATGTACTCCTTGATCATTAATCAAGAACATGTCATTATTTTTCCCTCTAACCTTCACATGATACCAAAACCTAAGTTTTAGGGATCCACTAGAGAAAACAACCAAAAAAAAAAGAAAAAAAGAAAAGAGGCAAGAAAGAAGCACGCACATACACCGTCGCTGCCTACCCACTCATACCACAGTAGTATACCCGCCACTAGCCAACCCCATCGCCGACGTCGTCATCTCCAACCTTCCCTCCCACCTCCATCAATTCCTCCTCCTTCCTTTCACCTCGCAAGTCCCTTCCTTCTCCTTCCTCTTCTCTAGCCCAATCTCCTCTTGTTAGGGGCCTACTGATCTTACAGCACATTGCTGACCTCCCCCCAATCCCCAATCGTTGTCGTCTAACCTTGTAACCATTGTCAAGCCCTCCCCTCCCCATAGCCTCTGGCTTCCTCCTTCCTCATTTCTATTACTGACTAAGGGGGAGAGAGGGAGATCTCCTAGGGTCTCTGACAGCCTCGACAACCCCATCGGAGTACCAAATTAGCATACTTTAGGCTGTCGAAGTAGTCTACTGCATTGATTGTACGTGGACACATGTTGTTCACGTTTGTGTATGACCCTAAAATCGTCAAGTGAGTGTTTTTGGATGGTTTATGCCTCCAGACCATCATTGTAGGTGCCTAAAAGGTGTTTATGTCGTGTTTGAGCTATGATTTCTCTACGTACATCAAAGTTTGTGACAAATCACACTTTGTTTTTGTGTTTTAAGTGGTGAAAAATGATCTCTCGTGAGTCATTGATCAAAAATCGTAGTGGCACATCAGAGAAACTAAATGAGAAAAACTATTTGTTATGAGTACAAAATTTTGAGATATTTATCGCCAACCATCGAAAGTTTAAGCACCTCACTCAATCGCCTCTGGATGCTAAGGATGCAACGTACGAGGATTGATATGCTGATGATATCGCTATTTTCTCCTAGTTAATTAATAACATGGAACCTAATGTTGCCCATGGTGTTATGATACTTCACCCCGCAAAGAAGATTTGAGATACGTTGAAGACTACATATGGGCATGAAAAGAACATTTTCAGAGTGTTTTAGATATATGAGCAGTTGTTTATGCTTAAATAGGGAGACAAATAAATGCAGATCACTATACTGCTCTACGAGCTCTTTTAAACAAGCTTGATGTTTACCAACCACTAACAACTAACATAAGCAAAATGCAACACTACAGAGATAAGCTAGCAGTAGCTGTCAACCTTTCCAGTCTCAATCCTGAGCTCTTCTCATATATTCATCGACAGATTCTAGGTGCCAATACAGTTCCTAACCTACAAGCTATGTTTTCCAAAGTTCTGTAGATTTTCAAAGCCATACCTACTCTAGTGTCAAATCAGTCAAGCTATGGTAGCTTCTCGAAGTCGTGGTCGTGGTCGTGGCCTTGCCAGAAGCGGACATCATGGACGTATAAACAGTAGAGGACAACTACGTTGTCAATATTGTGGGCAGATTGGATATAGATTAGATAGATGATAGATGCTTGGACAAGTTTGACAAACTACAGTGGACTAATGCTATTACAGAGACAACTCCCAGTACACCTACTAATGATTAAACTTGTACTATCTCATAGGCTGACTACAAGCGATTCCTACAGCTTCAAGCAACTAACATCACTGCCACTTCATCATATACTATCACCTCAAGTACGAGTACCGTACTTGTCTCTAAGGATAGTTCTTGGATTATAGACTCGAAGGTCTCTTCTCATATGTTATGTACATGCATGGTACCAAATGTCTACGTGTGTCACCGAAATTTCACCGACATGTGTCTTATTTTCAATTTACCGTTACGACTCCGATACGATGTCGAAATGGAAGTTTTCTGAACAAATATAAATTTTTTTTACCGTGTTTCCACCGACACAATTCCGACATACCGATATTTTTCCGACACATGTCTGTTTTTCAACTTATCGAAGTCCAACACGAAATCGACATTTACAACCATGTGTACATGTGACCTTTATTGATGATGGACGTTCTTATTCAGTATCTAAAGAAGGGATTGTGCAGACCTCTTCCTAAATTAGACTTTAAAAAGTACTTTATGTACATGACTTTCCTATTAACATTTTATTTATTAGTGCTATTACCAAGCAATTGCTTTGTTATGTTACATTTTTTCCCTTTCATTGTACATTTTAGGATTTACAGACGGAGAAGAGGATTGATTTAAACAATAAGCAGAGACATAACGTGGACTTGTTGGTTCATGATAAGATACCTCGAGAACTTGCATCACTAGTGTCTACGTCTTAACCTTCCATTTTGTAGCACTACCAACTTGCTCACCCATCTCATAGGAAGTTGCAATAGGCATTGGATTTTGATATCGTCTTTTAATTATGACTTGTGTCAGCTCGGTAAGCATCATGATGCTACCATTCAGCGTCTTCATCTTGTGTCTAGAGTCAGTTTGAATTAATTCATTGTGATATCTGGAGTTTAGCTAGAGTTTCGTCTATCTTTGGTCATAGATATTATATTATTTTAATAGATGATTATTCGCGTACATCATGGGTCTACCTTTTAAAGGATCGTAGTCATATTCATGATGTGATCAAAATTTTTTCAATGAAATAATAAATCAATTTTCCATTACACTAAAATGTTTACGCACTAATAATGCTTTAGAATTTATTCAAACAAGGATTAATTATATTGTGCATCTTTAAGGATTATTTATCAGATTACTTGTCCATATACTTTTCAACAAAATAGTGTGGCTAAACGTAAATACAAACACATTTTAGACATCACCGACACCATTATGTTGTAAATGAAAGTTCCAAATTCTTGAGATCTAATATTGTTCTTACAACTTCTTATTTGATAAATATAATGTCTTTCACTCCTTTGGGTGGTGAGATTCTTCTCTGACGTCTTCATCTGGATACAGAAATATTCTCACTACCACCTAAGATTTTTTGTTCCAAGACTTGTCTCCTGGCTTTGATAAATTGTCCCTTTATTCCATTAAGTGTGTGTTTGTGGGTATTCTCAAACCTAACGAGGATACTGTCGCTTTCATTCTCCTATCGGGCATTATTTTGTATCTGTTGATGTCATCTTTTTTGAATTTCAATCTTGTTTTGAGTCTACATGTTTTAAGATTAAAAGTCTTACCTTTACCGTCTCCTGTTGAGTCACCATCACCAGTGACAGGTGGAAGGGAATCTGTGGAATAAAAGAGGCCATATCCTTTGCAAGTATATCATCATCATCATTAGCCATAACAGCCTCCTCAATAGAATCCTCCTCGACCTTAGATGCAGAACAACCCATTTCTAGCCTTGACCTTCCTATTGTACTACAAATAGGTAAACACTCTTGCAAAGCGTATCCTATTTCAAATTTTGTTTCATATGATCATCTTAATCCCTCCTTTCATAGCTTTGTTGTATCCATTTCCTTTAAACTTGTTCCCAGGAACTACTAAAAGGCCTTTCTTATACCACATTGGAAGGTAGTTACAGATGAAGACATGTCAACATTGATGTCACGTGACACATAAGAATTGGTGATCCGTCCTATAGAAGTAAGCATAGTCACCTAAGTGTACACTATAAACCATAAGTCAGTTGGGTCAATCTGGATTTCATTAGAGTTCTCTTGTCTATTGTTGTGAATCAATTATAGGAACTTTATCAGTTAGATGTCGAGAACGTCTTCTTTTATGGTGACTTGCCAGAGCAATCTCCAGGCTATATTGCACAAGGGGAGAATAGAGTATGTCGCCTAAATGAGGCCATCAATGGCCTTAAACAAAGCCCACAGGTATAGTTTGAGAAGTTATCATGTAAGACAATTTTCAAAGATGTGTTGTTGATTATTCAGTCTTCTACAGTAATAGTGTGATTCTAGTAATTTATGTTGATCATATATTATTGACAAGCAGTGACCTGCAGACATTAGTGAAACTAAGAAGTACATTAAGATACAGTTTGTTACTAAGAATATAGGTAAGCTAGGATTTTTTTTTGACAATGAGTTTACATATACTAAGGGAAGGATGACATTGTCTTAGAGAAAGTATGTACTGGATTTTCTTAAGGAAACAGGACTCTTAAGTTGCAAGTCTGAGAGTACTCTTATAAAGCAAAGTCCCATATTTCGGAACAATTCTTCAAAGGTACTTGAGGATCTTAAATAGTACAGACGTTTAATTAAGAAATTAATATACTTGATTGTCACTCGTTGTAATGTAACATTTACAATCAGTCTTCTCAGTCAGTTTATGCATAAACCGAGGTTAATCCTTTGGCATGAACCTTACACAAGCCAACTTACATCAAAGATACTCCAAGTAAAGATCATGTCTACAGGAAGAACAATCACCTAAAGATCGAGGCCTATTCAGACTCTAGACATGCAAGAGATAGACGAAACAAAAAGTCCACTTTGCGTTTTTATACATATGTTGGAGGAAATTTAATTACTTGGTAGAACAAGAAGCAGAAGGTCGGATCTAAATCCAATGCCGAGGTAAAGTACAAATCTATGACCAGACTGCATATAAGATGTCGATCAGGTCTCTTCTAATGGAGCTTAGTTTCTCTATGGAGACTCTTATAGCTATACATTGTGAAAACTAAGTTGCCATCTTCATCACCAATAATCTCATCTTCCACAAGCATATGAAGTACATCACCAAGATGTCGATATGGTGATAAAAAGTGTTATTTCTACACCCTACACGTAATCTTCAAAGTAGCTAGTAGACATATTTACTAAAGGCTTAAGTGTTGAGATTTTGAGACTCTATTTACCAAGTTGGACATAATTGATATATATGCTCCAACTTGAAAATAAATGTTAGAGTTATGTTTATATTATTATTATTAAAGTCTTATTAGATAGTAGTGGCTTATTGAGTTATTGGATATCCATTTATATTGAGTATCTAGTAAACCCTATATATATATGTGTTAGAATTATTAATTATTAGAGGATAATATATGGATTGTCAATAAGTAGTTATATGGATATTCATTTATCTCTAGTGGATACTCCAACTACTATATATATGTACTAAAACTTTTTCAATAATAGATATCTTAGTTTTCCTCTTACATGGAATTAGAGTACTAGGTATTCTTTCTCCAAACCCTAATCCTTTTTTTTCCTTTTTTTCTCTTTCTCCGCCCACCATCCCACATTCTTCCACTTGACGGTCCACCTTCGGGCAACCGACTCGTCCTCCTCCTCCACAGACCTCCTCTAGCACTTCCACCTCCTTTTCCGACCCCATCCGGCACCTTCAGCCCACCTACAGCTCACCGACGACGCCTCTAGGCTCTCTCCTGCCAATAGTCGACCTCTCCCGCACCTAGCTCCACCGACCCTTCCACAGCCAATAGTGACTTCTCGTTCCCCTATCGACCGGCCCTATAGTCGTCTGTGACGGCTGTCAACTTCTCTTGATCTCCTGTTTCCCTCTTCTGTCATCTCTTGTTCCCTCCAGGTTGACCAGTGGGTCTGCTTCCTCCCTCTAGTGGCATGTTCAGCCTTAGTCACTGGTCTAGGTTACTCAGTTCGACTACTTTATCTCTCTACAACCCTTATGATTCTTCTTTTCATTGGGATGTTCCCTTTTGCAAGATTATTATCCTTCGATTCCTCTTGCGGTTCTGCTGAATTTCTAATATCTACCTGCGTACCACTGCCTTATAGCCTCCTTTTCGACTCCTGCCTCTAGTGACGTTATGCTCCGTTCTCTCAGTAGTACGTTTATCAAGCTCAATAGTCGCAATTATCTTATATGAGCGAAGTCTATTTAGGTTTTTTTGGGCACCAATAAAAAGATTTGGCATATTACACACGATCCTCCTAATGTAAAATCTCCAAATTGGCTAGCTTCTGATTATAGTGTTATTACATGGTTGTTGAATAGTATAGAACCCTAGATCTCTCGCGGCGTAGTCATGCTTCCTATTACAAAGACAATCTAGGACATCTTAAAGGCCACTTACTTTCAAGAGAAAAATATTGCCCAAGTTGTAGAAATCTATGATTAGTTCTTTTCTTTACAACAAGGCGACTAGTCTGTTCAGAAGCTGTACACTTCTATTCATGTTCTTTTGGATGAACTTGACATTCTTCAGCCTCTAGTTCTTGATGTCACAATAATACGCAAGTATAGCAAGGAGCTTGCTGTTGCAAAGTTTTTATCGACATTTCGTCCTGAGTGCGTTTCTCAGGTGCGTAGCCATATTCTCAGTGTCGATTCTGTTCCTTCGTTGACCTCTACTTTCTCCCATGTGCTGCATATTTCTACTAAGACCCCTACAATGCACAGCGATCAGTCTACCTTGGCTATCTCCTATTGTGGTCGTGACTCTGGCCACAATTGTGGCCGAGGGCGAGGTAGTGATTCAGGAGGAGGATGTGACAGTCGACGAGGTAATATGAAATGTGATCATTGTGACTTCATAAATCACTCCTCAGATTGATGTTGGGCAAAATTTGGTAAATTTGACTAGGCAAAAAATGTTTACCAAGGACAACTCCGCCACTACCTCCAGCTCCGATGATACCGTGACTATTTCTCGAGCAAAATACAATCACCTTCTTCAAACTTCGTCTACTCCTGTTACTCAGACTGTTACTACTACATACACTACTCCCTCAGATATGTCAACCTTGACCACGACTTCTGAAGTTGACTGGGCAGTTGATTCAGATACTTCGAAACATATGTCTTGTATTTGTTGTGTTTTTTCTTCCCTGACCTCTTTTGTTTCTACACCTTCAGTTACTGTTGCTAATGGGACTCGTTCTCCTGTCCATGGACAAGGGAATGTGTCTCTACCCAATAACCTTATTCTTCATAATGTTCTTTATGTTCTTAATTTTTCTGTCAATTTGCTATCTATTAGTCAGCTTACCAAAAATCATGATTATGTGTCTACTAGAGAGTCTTCCTTTTTGTGGCATTGCCGTCTAGGACATCCATCGTTAAAAAAGTTAAAGAAACTTTTCCCAACGTTTGTTTCTGTCAATAATTTTCAATGTAAGTCTTGTCAACAAGAGAAACATCGGTGATCTTCATATCCTCCACGTCAAGAGAAACAAAATCATGTTCCCATACAGTTAATTCCCTCTAATGTTTGGAGGCCTTGTCGAGTTGAGTTTGTTAACGATTTTAGGTATTTTATTATCTTTATTGATGATTTTTCTAGAATGTTTTGGGTTTATCTTTTAAAAAATCGTACCCAAGTGGTTGATGTTATCAAGATTTTCTTTAATGAAATAAAAACTCAGTTTTGTGAACCATTACGTGTGTTTTATACTAACAATGCTATTGAGTATGTTCAACGTGATATGTCTCTTTTATGTAAAGTTTGGGGAATTATTCATCAAACCTCTTACCCTAGAACATCCCAACAAAACGGAATAGTCGAACGCAAACACCGTCATCTATTGGATGTTACTAGAACTCTTATAGCCCAGATAAAAGTCCCTCCACAGTTGTGGGCCAATGCAATTCTTACTGCTTGTCATCTCATAAGTTACATGCCTTCCTCGGTTCATGGATATATTTCTCATTACCTTCTATTTCCTTAGAAGCTCCTTTTCTCCCTTCTACCAAAGGTCTTTGGTTGTATGTGCTTTGTTTAGGACACTCATCCCAATCTAGACAAGCTTTCTCCTCGATCCATTCGTTGTATGTTTGTTGATTATTTTTACACCAAAAAAGGATATCACTGCTATGATCCTGTGCGTCGCAAGTATTTTGCCTCCGTTGATATCACCTTCTTCGAGGACACCCCTTTCTCTATCTCTACCTGTCTCCCCTCACTTCATCTTCGAAGAAGTGTTCCTCTTGCAGAATTAGTGTTCCCTCCCACAGCTCCTCTTCAGGTTTATACTTGACAACCACGACAGCAAGCACAACCATCAATTCCAAGAACTAATCCTCCAATTTCCACTTATGCAAGTCTCGTTTCTCTTGCCCCAACTTCTTCTCTTACTCCACCTTCTGACCTTGATCTTTCTATAGCCCTCCGTAAAGGTATTCGTAGTACTGCACATCCTCTCTCCTACTTTGTTACCTATGATCTTTTACATTCTATGTATCGGATTTTTTGCTTTGTATTTGTCATCTGTTTCTATACCCAGCACTTATCAGGAGGCGTCGCAAATACTTGAGTGGCGTATGGCTATAGATGGAGAGATGTTTGCCTTACATTCTCGAGGAACATGGGATCTTGTTATGTCACTTGTTGATGCTGAGATTGTCAGCTATTGTTGGGTATTTACTGTTAAGTACAACACCAATGGCACTGTTGACCAATATAAGCTCATCTTGTTGCACGTGACTTCATTCAAACATATGATGTTGATTATTTTGAGACCTTTTCTACAATTTCACACCTCAACTTCATCCACATCTTATTCTCAGTTGCAATCAATCAGTGATGGCCCATGTATCAGCTAAATGTTAAGAATACTTTTCTTTATAGTGATCTGCTTGAGAAGGTATTTATGGAGCAACCTACTGACTATATTACTTAAAGGAAGACACATGTGTGCAGTTAAAGAAAGCAATCTATAACTTCAAGCAAAGTCCACATGCATGGTTTAACAAGTTCAGTAAGGTTGCAATGCAGTTTGGGTTTCAAAAGTGCAACTCTGATCACTCAGTCTTCATCAGGCAGAGGTCCACAAGTTGTGTTATTCTGACTGTTTATGTAGACGATATTCTGATCACTGGTAGTAACAGCGTAGGTGTTGATGAGAGCAAGGCATTCCTCAAACAGCACTTCGTGACAAAGGATTTAGACAGACCTAGATACTTCTTGAGGATAGAGATTACTCACATTAAGGATGGATTAGTCTTATCTCAAAGGAAGTATATGCTTGATTTTCTAAAGGAGGTAGACATGCTTAGCTGCAAACCCTCTAGCTCTCCTATTGATTCTGGCCTAAACTTGTAGGATACATCCTCTAAGGTTCTTGAAGATGCAAGACGATACAAGTGTCTGATTGAAAAGTTGATATATCTTACAGTGACATGCCCAGACATTACTTTTACAGTCAGGTTGGTTAGTCAATTCCATCAGCCAAAGGAGGTACACCAGAAGGCATCCTTACAAATTCTAACTAATCTAAAGAGTGCTCCAAGGAAAGGCATTCAATACAGGTGTCATGATCATCTTGATGTTTCTTGCTACTCAAACTTTAGATATACAAGTGATTAAGCAAACAAGAAATCAACTTCTCAATACTACACATTTGTGGAAGACAACCTGGTTACTTAGAGAAACAAGAAACAAAACGTTGTGTCTCGGAGCAGTGTAGAGGCAAAATATAGTCATGGCATAAGCAGCTTGTGAAATGATGTGGATTAGATCTTTGCTGACTGAAGTTGGTTTTCCTCCAAAAAAGACTATGCCTATGTTCTGTGATAGTCAAGTTACCATCTACATTGTTAACAATCCAATATTTTTTGAATGAACAAAACACATTAAAGTGGATTATCACTTTTTTTAGGAATGTGGTGGTAGATAGATTGATTACTACTCCCTTCACTACCTCTTCTACACAACTTACAGATATGTTTACCAAAGTTGTGTCTATGAGTTAATTCAAATACTTTTGTAACAAACTGGACATTGTAGATTTGCATGCTCCTGTTTAAGGAGGAGTGTTAGAATTATTGGTTATCAGAGGATGATATATGGATTGTCAATAAGTGGTTATATGGATATCCATTTATCTCTTGTGGATACTCCAATGATTATATATATGTACTCAGACTTCTTTAATAATAGATATCTTAATTTTTCCACTTACAATATGTACTCCTTAGTCATTAATCAAGAACAAATCATTATTTTTCCCTCTAATCTTCACAATGACAAAGATTAGTGGCATTTGTTTTTTGGAAGTCCATCTATTTGTAGGTGGTGGATGAATCTGATTAATTTGGGCACCTCTTCTTCTATCACCATTGAGGAATTCTAGGACAAATGGATGAGTTCAAGCAATCTGGATGGCTGAAAGAAAGTAATTTGGAAGATGTTGCTGTATGCTAAACGCAGAGCACCTGCTCAATTACTGCAATTATTCATCAACAAACTAATATAAAATTTAAACAGTCATCCTGACAAGAAATGCCAACGACAACTTAATTCCCTGCTTTAAGGACAGGCCTAGCTAGAGATTAAGGGTCATTAGATTTAATTATCAACATATAACTGGTTTCAGTGTTTTACCTTCTTCCAAGAGCTTGGAGAAAGTTTTGCATGTTTCCAATAAGCAATGCGAAGAGAAGAAGACCAAGCCCAATAATCCCCATTGTGAAAAGAACTTCCCAAACGAAACTACTTGGAACTTGATTTCCAGCTAAAGTACTAATTTGCTGCAATGAAGCAATTCAATTCAGGAGGTTCAAATGCATCATTTTTAGCACATCAGAAAATTTAAGAAAAACTCAATGGCAACAGAAACAACTCAATGTGACTAATTCATATCCAGATATAAAAATATAAGGAACAAACACTAGATCTGACTGTGTCTGGGGTCCTGGTATTAAATGGTATAGAAGCAGTCCAAAATAGGGTCGTATGTGACCATACAGCCAAAAGGGCTCAATGCATCCAATTTTTTGTATGTTTACATAAAACATAAATCTAAATATACCACCCTTTCATCCACTTCATCTTTTATAATATGCTAAAACTTCATTTTGGAGATTAATTCACCATTAATTAAAGCATTAAATTTAATGGTTGAAATTTACTCAAACTCGGGACCTTTAGATGAAGGAATTATGAAAATTGATTAGGAGTCAATGTAGTCCATATTTGAGTACGTCCTGAGCATATCCAAGTGGATAGGCAGGCGTGCAAGTGTGTATGTATGTAAGTGGAGTTTGATCAGTGTCAAAACATGATTTGCAAGCAGCATAAATGAATGTAAACAAAATGAGTCTATTTCGTAATGAACATGGTCAATGTTCCACATTCGTGGTTGTCCTCAACCAATTGTGGTTGTATGTGTGCACATGCATGTATGTGAAAGAGAGATGTTTTTGTGAAAGTCATAAATGCAATATAGAATGCAAATCTATCGTTTTGTGAAACAATTAGTATTTGTCTCAATCAATATCAGTCAATCAAATTTAATTCAAGTGTTTACTGACTCAATAGCTTACAAAAACTAATCCCAACTTTTGTGAAGCACACGGTGTTCATTGAATGATAAGAAAACTATATTTACTTGCATGACAATAGTTCAGATTGCAAGTGGAGATGAGAGGTGATACCTGGAAGCCCCAGAATAATGAATATGTGTATCGAACAGCTATGTTGTTTTCTGTGGTAATCAGAACAGCATTTTCATAAATTCCATAATTGAATGTCTCATTGGTCATGAAACAGTTTGCAGAGTTATAATCTTCTTTCCATTCAAGTTTTAGATTTTCAGAAACATTGTAAGTGTGACAATCTATCAAGAATCCACAGTCTGACGTCAGTTTACCATCCAAACATGCACCCCTTAGGCACTGATTTACCCTCTGAGAGAAAAAAAAACAACAGTTGCACAAATACTTTAGTGGTGTTCCATGGATAATTATAGCCATTAAATTTATAAAAAATGAACTGATGGAGAATACGTTTGATGACACATAAAGAAGAAATGAGAATAGGTACAGAGATATTCATATAGAATCATATGAAGTTTCAAAAACAAAGAATGATAAATGTTGATGTTATTTCAGCCTGGCTGGAGATTATAGCTACCTTTCGATGTTTCCCCAATGCTTTGGGGTTTTGTTTTGCATTGCTTTTGCATTATCTTATTTTGTACTCCTTTTTAATTTCCTTATCACCGTGATAAGGTCTGTGCTCTCTGTTATTTCTGTTTAAAATCTTTTTCCTTTTGACCGCTCAGAAAAAAAAGGATAAATGCTGAACGTTTAAACATATGGACTTTTTATTTTAGCAGTAATGAGGCAGATTTCATTAAAAACCAAAGTAAAAAAGATACAAAAGAGGATTGTGAAGGGAAAAGCATTAGATCTTCTCATTACAGAGTTACATATACAGACGGACATCTAATAAAATGATATTCAATAACCCAAATGAACTAATAGCTAAGTAATAAGTCTAACACTTTCTCTCAAACTGAAACATATATATTAATCATGTCTAACTTGTTATAAAGAAAACTAAATACACCAACACTTAATCCTTTTGTAAAAATATCAACTAACTGCTCACATAATGATAGTCAACCTCAATATGTTTTGTACGTTCAAAAAAAATCGGATTGTTAACAATAAAGATAATCGCTTGGTTATCACAATACATAGTCATCAAAACATCTATAGAAAAATCAAACTCTATTAGTAGTGATCTAAGCCACACCATCTCACACGCCATCTATGTCATAGAGCGATACTCGACCTCAATACTGGATCTGGATACAATATTTGTTCTTTTACTTCATCAAGTAACAAGCTTACCCTCAACATACATGCAGTAGTTTGTTGTGGACTTTCTATCTCTTCTGTCACCAATATAACCGAATAAACTTCAATCTACAAATGACCACTCTTTTTATTAATAAGGCCCCTTCCAAAAGCACTTTTTATGTAGGCCAAAACTCACAATGCTCCGTGCCAATAAACCATTATAAGCTCATACATAAACTGACCGAGAAGTCTAACTGCATAAGAAATGTTAGGACGAGTGACAGTCAAGTAAATCAACTTTTCATTCAAACGTTTATACTGACTAGCATCCTCAAAAAGCTCAGACGAACCATCCCAAAAAGTATAGGAGTACTCTCAGATTTACAACCTATAAGCCTAGTCTCTTGAAGTAGATCTAGTACATACTTCCTTTGAGACAATGTCATCTTGTCTCTAGCAAAAGCAAACTCAATGTCTAGAAAATACAAGAATTTTCCCATATCCTTGGTAAGAAAATGAGTCTTGAGATACTCCTTGGTCTAACCAATCCTTATAGAGTCACTACCTGTTAATAAGATATCATCAACATATACTACTAGAATCACACATTCTCTGATGGTTTGTCTATAAAACATTGAATGATGCACTACACATCTCTGGAAACCACTATCTATAACAACTTTGTTGAACTTTCCAAGCCATTTTCGTAGACTTTGCATGAAACCATAAATTACTTTCTTAAGTAGACACACTTGATTCTCCTCCTAAGCAACAGAGCCTAGCAATTGCTCTATAAGAACCTAACCAAAAAGATCACTATATAGAAAAGTATTCTTAGTATCAAGTTGACAAAAACCCCATGACTAATTTGTAGCAATAGATAGGAGAACTCGTATAGAATTTAGACGAGCTATAGGTAAGAACGTCTCTGCATAATCAATGCAACATGTCTAAGTGAAGCCATAAGCAACCAAACAAGCCTTGTACCCACCTTAGACCCATCTGGCTTATGCTTGATAGTAAACACCCATCTGCAAGTGATAATGTTGGTATCTACAGAGTGAGCAACCAAATTCCAAGTACTACGAGACACCAATGCTTCCATTTCATCATCCATAGCAACCTTATAATGAAAAAGAAAAAATGTTTCTTGGTAATTCTTGGGAATAGACTCTGTGGAAATAAACAAAGCAAAACTACAGAAAGAAAGTGAAAGATTATCAAAAAACACAAAATGGGAGATAGGATGAGCTGAGATAAAACATTTATCCTTTCGTATAGCAATAGGTACATCAAGGTCTAAGGTAGGTGGATCTACAAACGTATCGCAGGAAGGCTACATGAGATTGCCACTAATGATAGCAATAAACTTGCAAAAGACAAAACATATTTTGTTCCACAATAAAAAAACTATCATCAACTGTGGTCGAATCCATAATAGGCAAAGGTAAAGAAACACTAACGGGAAGAGAATTAATAAAATTAAAGTAGGATATGGACTCAAAATAAGTGACATCTGCAGAAACTATAACAATTAGGTAGATGAAAACACCAATATCCTCTTTAAGTCCTTGAGTACACAACAAAAACACATTTAATAGACCATGGGGATAATTTGTCAAGACCTGGTGGAGACAGATCCTGAACAAAGACAACACATTCAAACTGTTAGAGTATGTTATATGGGCTGTGTGTTAGATGGGTTATTGGATATCCATTTATCCAGTATACCTACATATATATATGTAATCTCTCTCTATGAAATAACTAATTACATTTTTATGTCCTAAATCTAAGATGGTACCAGAACTTAGGCACAAAACCTAGGATTTTCTTCCCCCTTCTCTCTCCACCACCGGTAGCAGCCTTTCCGGCCAGATTTCCGCAGTCGTTGACCGCCAAACATCCCTCCCCAGCCCACATCCCACCTCCCCAGCCTGCCTCCCTCCTCCAGGGCTTCTCTCCGTGCCCGCCTGACCCCTTCCGGGCAGTTTCAACGCCGACAGGCCATTCTGGCCTGACCGCCAGCTAGTTCCGACGCCTCCGACGCTATCCACTGTCGTCGGCTCTTCCAACACCTCCGTCTTACACTGCCGCCGCCTCCTGCTTTAGGATCCAGGGCCGCCGATGTCTCCTGCCTCTTCCAGACTCGCCGACAACCACTCTAGCCCATCTCCGGCGAGCCGCCGGCCAGAGACAGCCTCACCGGCGCATGTCTAGCTGCCGGTGAAGGCTATTGGCCGTTCCAGTCAGTCCATAAGGGCAGTCTGGCCCCTTCTACGCCGTCGTTTAGTGATTCCGACCATGCATTAGACCCCCCGAGTGCCCGTAACTTCCGATGTGTGTGGATACATCTTATCCACACGTAGTGAGCAGTCCAGTTCACACACATTGATTGTGTTCAGATCATGTTGTCGTAGTATTTCTCACTTTTAGCTCAGCATGGCTTCTCGTGACTCCCTTGTAAAGCATATGAGTGGTACGTCAGAGAAACTCTCTGGCCCAACCTATCTCCTTTGGTCACAGAGCTTTGAAACGTTTGTTTTGGTATATAGAAAATTGAGACATCTCGTCCATCCACCCCCTGATACAAAATCTGACACATATGAGGATTGGTTAACTGATGATGCGGCTATAATTGCATAGATGGGGAACAATATGGAGCCCTCAGTTGCCTGAGGGATTATATTACTGCGGCCAGCCAAGAAGATATGGGATACCCTCCGTCTGACATATGGCCATGAGAAGAACATATCTCTAGTCTACAAGATATATGAGTAATTATTTACTTTACGCCAGAGAGACAGATCAGTTCAAGACCACTTTGCCACTCTCCAAGCCCTGCTGGATGAGTTAGATATCTATCAGTCCTTAACAATTGACATCACACGCCTACGTCAGTATCGTGAGGAGTTAGCAGTTGCAGTGTACCTCTCCAGCCTGAACCCAGACATCAGTTCCCAGATCAGGGATTAGGTTTTAGGGGCTGACAGTGTTCCAGATCTTCAAACCACATTCGCCAAGGCTCTTCGAGTTTCTACAGGCGCCACTCCCACTGTGTCAGAGACTTTAACTATGACGACTACTCGAAGACGAGGTGGTTCTCGATGTGGAGGTCATGATAGGGGGAGACAGGTAGACGTCCTCGATGTACACACTGTGGACGATTGGAGCACAGGATTGAAAAATGTTGAGACATTATTGACCGCCCACAAATGACACGTCACTACCGAGCCACCTACTGCAGCAGCTGTACCTGAGGAGCAGAACAGTGTCTCAGGCAGACTATGAGACGCTTCAGCAGCTAAAGGTCATAAACACTACGGCCACGGCTACTCAAGCTACTTCCTTAGGTACTTGAGCCTTCCTTACATCCAGAGACTCTTCCTGGATCATTGACTCTGGTGCTTCCTTACACATGTCAGGTACCCGTAGCCTATTTACCCAACTATCTCAGTTATTAGATGTTCGATCTGTGGCAATTGTCGATGGTCGAACATGTTCTGTTTCAAGTAAAGGAGTGGTTAAAGCCACTTTACAGTTATCTCTGGATAAAGTCTTGTTTGTTCCTATTTTTCTATGAATTTACTATCCATTAGTGTCATTACTAAACAATTAAATTGTTGTGTCACCTTCTTTCCTTTTCATTGTACCTTTCAGAATTTCTAGACTGAGAGGAAGATTGGTTTGGACCATGAGCAAGGACATGGAGTGTACCAGCAGGTTCGTGATGATATCCCTCAAGGATTGGCCTCTATGGCATCTACTTCCGAGTCTTCTTCCTTATGGCAATACCGGTTGGGTCACCCGTCGCATCAAAAACTTCAGCAAGCCTTACCGTGGTGTTCTGTGTCGCAGTTTCAGTATGAGTCTTGTGAGCTGGGTAAGCACCATCGTGCTACCTTCAAGATGATGCGTCTTGTGTCCAATCAATCTATTTGTGAGTTGGTCCATTGTGATGTGTGGGGTCAGTCTCGAGTCCAATCTGTTTCAGAGCATAGAAGTTATATTCTTTTTATTGATGATTTCTCAAGAGTTTCCTAGGTATACTTACTTAAGGATCGTAGCCAGAACTATGATGTATTCAAACAATTTCTCGCAAAAAATAAAAAATCAATTTAATGTTACTCCTAAGGTTTTGTACACTGACAATGCACTTACGTTTGTTCAACATAAAATTACTTCTTATTATGCTTCATTGGGTATTCTTCATCAGACATCTTGTCCTTACACCTCACAGTAAAATGGCATTGTAGAACACAAACATAGGCACATTCTTGATGTAACCCGTACTCTTATGGTTCACATGCATATCCCTAAGCAATTGTGGTCCGATGCTGTGCTTACGGCAACCTATCTGATTAATAGGATGCTTTCTACACCTCTTAGTGGAGAGGTCCCGATCCGCCGACTTATACCAAGGTCTAGTCTATTTAGTTTGACACCTAGAGTGTTCGAGTGTGTGGCATTTGTCCAAGATCTATCACCTGGTTTGGGCAAATTGTCTCCTCGGTCTATAAAGTGTGTCTTTATTGGGTATTCCCGCACTCAGAAGGGATACCAATGTTTCCATCCTCCCACTAGGCGTTACTTTGTGTCTGCCGATGTCACTTTCTTTGAGTCTATTCCATACTATATAGTGTCCTCTCCGTCCAGTTTGTTTGTCCCTCTCCCTTCTGTGGTGCAGTTACAGGATACAAATGCTCAAGACAATTCCACCGTACCACCCAATGTTGCACGTCCCTTGCAGGTTTATCAGCGCCGCCAGCATGCTCCTGTGCCTCACACCATTAAACCATCCTACTTTGCAGATGCAAATCTGTCCAACAACTTTTCAAATCTATCCATTACTTTTCGAAAAGGTACTCGCACTTGCATAGTCCATCCTATTTCTCATTTTGTCTCTTATGATTCCCTTCACCCTCGTTTTCGTAGCTTTGCTTTGTCTCGTGTCTCAATCAATTCCCAGAAATTATCATGAAGCACTAGCTCTAACACGATCTCGAAGAAGATAAACCCAAGAAGTTCGTAAAAAATCATCAACAAAATTAATGTAATACTTATGACTAGACAAAGACAACACTCTAGTAAGACCCAAACATCACAATGAATCAACTCACATGAAATATAACTAGTAGTAAGACTAAAATGCCTATAGGTAACACAGTGATTCTTACTTAACTGACAAGATTTACAAATAAAAGGACTGACAGAAACTCAAGATAAAGCCTACTAAAGCTTACGATAAGACAAATGACCAAGCCAAAAATGCCACAATAATGACAACTCCTATGTAGATGCAATAGATGCTAATCTCTGAGGTATCTCATCACGAACCAACAAATACATACCATTTTCACGTTCACAACTCAAATCAATCCTCTTTTCTGTATGCAAATCTTCAAAGGTACAATGAAAAGTGAAAAAGGTCATAAAATAATATACTTGCCTTGTAATGACACTAATGAACAAAAGGTTCATATGAAAATTAAGGACATAAAGGACTTTGTCAAATATAATCTTGGAGGAGTCTTTAATAACACCTTCCTCAAACACTGGACAAGTACGACCATCAACAATGAAAACGAAACGAATATCAAATAATTGTAAAAGACGAGTAAATAGATCTCATATACCAGACATGTGGAAGAAAGTACATGAGTCTATAATCCAGAAACTGTCCCTAAAAGCTAGTACGACACTAGTACCTGTGGTAGAAGCATGATGTGATGAAGCAAAGGGTTGGTTGGCTTGCAAGCATACAAATCAGTCATAGTCATCCTGAGAAATGGATTTTGTTTAAGTAGGTCGATCTGTAGCTGATGTAGTAAAGGAGACCTCTGTAGTAGTATGAGCAGAAATAATGTGCAAAGACTTGCCAAACTTCTCCTAGCACCTATCAAATCGATGACTATACTTGCCACAATGCTAACACGATGGTCGTCCTCCTCCTATAAACCGACCCCCTTGACCTCAATCGCAACCACAAGAGGGAGCAGCCATCGCAGACTAATTTGGAACAACAATTGGTGTAGCAACAGAGATCCACAAGACTCTGAAGAAAGTGGACTGAAGAAGGTGGATTGTACAAAGGGAACAATCTCAACACCAAAAATCTGTCTACATATCTGTGAGCCCAAATCGAGGTTGAGATCAAACATAGAGGTAGCAACAGCGAACTCCTTGCAATACTCCCTCATTTTGGTAATATCAGCTACAAAAAGTTGATAAATCTCCAACTCATTCAAAAGCGCATGCAAAGTCATAAAGTAGTCCGGTACTGAATGGTTCGCCGACATAAAGTAAAAATCTACTCATAGATCTCACATATGTAGGAGATGTTCTTTTCATAATCATAAATACTCTTCAAAGTATCGCAGATCTTTTTAACAGACTTGAGCATCATGACGCCTCTAAAAATGCTTTCTTCCATATTGTTGACAATCTAAGATATAACAATACAATCATCAGCAAACCAATTTCATAAGCAGTAGCCTTGACATCAGAAAGATCATGTGTCAGATGACTAATCTTTCGATGGACACCAAGGAACGTCTCAAAGGTTTGAGACCAAAGCAAATAATTTTATCCATCAAGTTCGACAGAGGTACTACTCAAATTCTACACAACTGCACCTCTAAACATAGAAAAAGATGTCATAATTACCAAAAAACAGCAACAATACAATCCTATCAGAGATGAACAACAGCAATAGTGACCAGAGCAGATAGGAACAATGCCAAAAAACGATAGTAAGGCGTCACAAATAACTCCCCAAAGATATAGTCTCAATCTGAGGCATGAAAAAAAATAAAACCAACCTCCCAAACATGCAGTCTTAGTCTGAGGCCACGAACCAGAGGAAAGGAGATGTTGGTAGCCTATATCATGATGAGATGATCACCAACAGGGTTGCCAAGCCACCATAGATGCCGAGAAGACCCAGCACGGCAACGAAATATGCCCCTTTTAGGTTGTCAACAGTGGAGAAGACTTGAGAGGGGGTGATTGATGGTGGAGAAGACCCTGGAGAGGTCTGGCAACATCGGAGGAGGGGCTGGGAGGGGGTGAGAGGGCCGACGGAAGGGCAAAAATACCAGAGGCCCGACGTCAGCGACAGAAAAATGCTCCTTAGGCATCCACGGCTAAAGATTTTGCTCCTCTCCCTCTCTTCCTTTTTTTTTTTTTAAAGAAACCTTGCTCTTGATACCATGTAAAGCATTAGATCATCTCATTACAGAAAATAGGAGTAACATATATAGAGGAACATCCAATAAATGGATATCCAATAACTCAAATAGACTAATAGTTAACTAATACGTCTAACAAAGATCTACCAAGTAGGTAACACAAGAAACAGGAAAGAAAGAAACATGGTTTCACAAACGAAACCAAGGTAAAATAAAGAAAACAGGAAATCAGTAAGAAAGGCCACCACACACCAAGGCCTTATATAGAGAACAGACAATACTGAGTTATACTTACCTAACCATGTCAATATGATGGTTTCAACTAAATATCTAATATAGTACTAGCACACTAGTAAGTAGTATTTAGAAATAACCAGCACAGGGTGTTGTTTATCTACTAATTATCCATTTCTAAAAAATATGCACCATGCATTAGAAATCTTACCATAGAATAATGGTTTGTTGTTGAAATTCATAGTTGAATGTCGAAATTAATACTCCATGCTTTATTTGGATGTTGTTAAAAGTAAAAGAGAAAAGTAAGTTGTTTATTAACCCTAAACAGGGTATTTATACAAGACCAGGACACAGGCTAAGATAAATGGATCCTTAAACGGATCCTACAATATGCAACCCAATTAACACTCCCCCTCAAGCTGGAATGTATATATTTTTCATTCCAAGCTTGTTACACATATTCCAGAAAGCTGATGTAGATAGGCCCTTGGTGAGAATATCAGCAAGCTCTTTAGAAGAAGGAGTAAAAGGGGTAGAAACAATCTCCTTGA
>JAMKQA010024150.1:0-37335 GCA_024699735.1 Posidonia australis
TAACACGAAACTAAATTGTTACAACAACGATACAGTAACACAATTACTGTATAAATGAAATAATTACGAAACAGTAACACGAAACTAAATTGTTACGATAAAATTACATTATTACATTAGTATTACTGATTTGGACCTCAAACAGTAACACAAAATTAAATTGATACAATAAAAATCCTAAACATTTCACTTTTAATCCATACAATCTGTTCAAACATTATAACAACATCATAACAACATCCATAGAACATCATAACAACCCAAAAATAACAGAACATCCTACCAAGGTCAACTGAATTGGTAATACAAACCATTATATTACTCCGAAGAGGAGTATGGAGGAGAAGAAAATAACACACACACACAGAGAGAGGCAGGGCCGCAGGGTCCGGACACCTTTGGCTTCTGCAGCTTCCAGATTCCAGCGGCAAGCCTTCTCGCAATAATTGCCGTCGTCGCCGCCGTCGTCCTAACCCCTACTCTAGCCTCCTCCTCCTCCACATTCCTCTTCTACTGCTGCTTCTTGCAGCGACCACTCCACCGCTGCTGCTGCTTGACACGATCATTAACACCAGCGTCGGCGTCGACATCGGCATCGTCGAACTTCCACCTGAGCAGGGGAGTGGCGGGGCCACTTCTCCTCTCCACTTTGGCACCAGCATTAGGGTTTTGGAAGCCCGGGAAGCGGCGACGGAGGCGGCCACCGACGGCCCTCCTCTACGCGGTCCGGCGGTCGGGGGGGTCTCGAGTGGAGGGCAAGTGGGCCGCCGTCGCCGTCATCGTCGACGTATTCTTCATCTCCGATCGGTCGATGTGGTGGTCTCCGTCGGCAGCATTGGGGACTGCAGCAAGAAAATGCTGGCGCTGGTTGACACAGGAAATTGAGAGACAGAGAGAGAGAGAGGTGTTGTGGGTATACCTCAAAGAGATCACGTCCCTCCGACGGGCTTGGCCGGAGTTTGCAATGCAGTCCCGACTGCATGGTGCAGGAGTGGGCGGCTGGAGGAACGACGGTCGGAGGGCTTCAGGATGGGGAGGAGCGGGCGACTGTCGTAGGGTTTGGATGGGAGGTGGGGTTGGTTTAAATAGATTATAGGGTTTTGATTTGGAGGGGAGGGAGTGTATTTGATTTTTAAATTTCACAAAAAAAAAAAATCAGAAACCGATTTTTATTGGGAACAAAAGTGGTTTTGAGATTTGAGGGAGCATGCAATAGACCTATACTCTGTATATACATTATATAAGCCAATGGTTGATTCTTCTTAGTTTGTGCAAAAATATATTCATAATTCTCAAAGAAGATTTTATTACATGTAAATGCAGGATGGGAGAAAATGACAAGAAAAACTTTCTTCGAAACTCCAGGAAACAGATCTGGCTCTGATCTGTATCCTGCCAGTCCTAGTCTTTATTCACTGGACTTGGTTAAGACACTTTTTGAGTCACAACATTTTATCCACGGTGCCCAACCAGGTTGTCAGCAGTCAATATACTCTTCTATCTTACAAAACCTCGTAAAGGATGAATTCCCTGTAGCCTCTTCGACTGCACCAGCATGTATCAAGGTGGGAAATCAAGCACGACGGGAAATCAGTTGCCAAAGTGAAAAGAAGCAAAACAGTACATCTCTCTTTTTACAGCAAAATAAGTATCCTCTACAAAATCTCATGAGAGAAGATCAGTATGCTAACCATTTCTCAGAGAAGCATAAGTTGGTTAATCCAGAATTTGATTCACAGTTACATACATCACAGGAAGGTATCAGTGAAGGGTCTCCTTCAGCATCAGCAGTGACAGATCAATGTCAAAATGATATCTTTGAAAAGAAAAGTAATATTTCAGGCAGTAAAAATATATGGGGAAGAGATGGTGATGAACCTTTGGAAACATCAGTGACAACCACCAATCAACTGAAAGAATTTTCTCAGGTAACCATATCACTCAGAAAACAGGGTGAAGAGAATTTGATTATAACTAACTGTCTGAATACTGAGGATTGCCCATCATTTACTAATCAGGGTCCGCCCTTGATGCTTGAGGGGCAATTCCAGCTTGTGCAGTCTCATCCATATGAGGCAAACATTGTTGAACCAGCACAGCAAGATACAATGCGCACAGATACAAGTGAGTTGCACTGTTTGCCATGCCAGAAAGACCACTACTCAACAAGATATATGGATGTTTTGGATTGGATGCTATCCCCTGCAGGTTGTCGCTCCTGTTCACAGGAGCCAATATCACCCAAATCACTGTCAAATCATAGCAAAGAAGATTCTGTATTGTTACATTGGTCAGAAAATCCTGGGAGTGCTGCAGACATATCTGCTGTTGTAAACAAGAAAAGTTTAACCCATGTTCCAAGAGATCAGGACATGTGTATTTCAAAGGCCAGGATAGCTCATTGCCCACCAATATTGGCTCACGAGTTGTTGAGCAACCAACTCCCAAACTGCATGGGAAATGTGGCCCTGCTAGGTGAACAATCACCTTGTCACCTAGAACAATATGCACCTGCAGAAGAAGCAACTGAAGGGCATAATGTTTCATTGCTAAAAGAAGCAACTGCATTCCAGAATTTCTCTAATTCCCATGAATTGAAAAACTTTGGTGAGAGTAGAAATCCAAATGACCACTACAGTTCTCCCTGTTTTGAAAATTGCAGCAGTATTATTGACCCATCTGTGTCAAGTACAAGTCAAGAAGAGTTGAGTACAGCGTGGAACTCTGGTTTAACTTTTCCGTCAAGTGGTATGGTTTATAATTTCAAATCATGTGCGGATGTTCAGTCTCAGATTACCACAGCAAGTTTTTCAGAGTTTACTCTCCAAGAATTCCCAGACAGCGCCGGGAACACATCATCAAGCAACATAGATCTCGGTGAGAACAGCTTGATAAACAAAGGCTCACAAAAGCAGCTTTCCTCTTTAAGAACTTACACTAAGGTAAGCCAACAAAACCGTGTCATTCAAATGATAAAATTTTGAACCACATAATTTGAGACAGTTTTAAATTCAATGTGATAATTGGACATGTGCAAGCAGGTACAAAAGTTAGGATCGGTTGGAAGATCAATTAATGTCACTCAGTTCAGTAACTATGATGAGCTGAAATCTGCTATAGCCAGTATGTTTGGGCTTGAAGGTCAACTGGATGACCCTAGAGGTTTGGCTTGGAAACTTGTTTACATGGATTACGAAAATGATGTTTTGCTTGTTGGAGATGATCCATGGGAGTAAGACACTTATTCTTTATCTTTCTTATGCATGTGTGCATATTGTGAATACTTGTGTGTTATTTATTGTCATCGCCAGTACTAGTTTAGTTGTTTATTTTTAATTCTATGATTGTTTCTGTATTGTTTTGGCATCCTTGAGAACACTAAATATAGTAACTAAAAAATTATTTGTTGCCCTATGTATTAGAAGCTGGAGGAGGCATCAGTGGAATTTTCTTGAGTTTAAATTTTCTTGTCGGGAAACATAAACCATGAGTTACAATCAACATGTAGAATTTTTCAACTGTTCAAGTTGAGCAACTGAATGTATATATGGATGTTTTAAGTAAATAAAAAACTTGGTAGATTATTTGGTACCAGATTGAATTGAGGAAGGGCATCAGTGGCTTCTTTTTTTCTATTCTGGAATATCAAACTCAATAATGATAGGGCAAACCACTTTTTCTTTGTGTGATACACTTCATAGACGTGATAGCATGGCTCATGTTTGGTTGTGTATTTCCTTTGAGGAGCAAATAAAGATGAGTTTTATCTTTTTCCTTCATTAAAAATGCTAAATTTTTAATTTCTTTTCCTCTAGATTAACCTATCATTCTCCCTTTTTTTTAATGTATATTCGCAGGGAGTTTATTAGCTGTGTTCGATGTATCAAAATACTATCACCTTCTGAAGTCCAGCAAATGAGCCACAAAGACATGGATCTTTTTAAAGATTCAAATGCCTACCAAGTGGATTAGTGTTCCCTTTTTCCAAAAGGCAGTAATGGATTAAAATGAATTAGGGAGCGCACTTAAAGATGCAACTTATAGGTTATCATCAGAAGCAAGTATTGTTTTGTCGTTTGAAGGCTTGTTATGTTTTTTGCTCCCATGTAAATTTGTTGGAGTTGTGTAAGTTTCTGCATTTTCATATGCAAGAGTAATTTGTGACGACCCCCAACCATTTTGTGTATCATTATGTAGTTTGTAGTCTTGTCTTCCTTTTCTCTTCTAACAGAATAGGTAGGCAATAAGTGTGGCTTGTAAATTGATTCTAACTGTCTAGTTGAAGTGATTTGTTGATTTGTCATGACAGTGGCCTTATAATGATGTTCAACTATTGACATATCAACTTGGAAGGTAGATGCAAAGTGTCACATTTAGTCAGTGTGGGTTTGCCTTGGTACAGGTAAGTTCTCTGATCAATGCTCAGAGTTTTGACTCGAAACACGTAGAAAAATTGAACTATTTTTATGACTTGGTTAAGATTTTGTGAATGTCCAACAGGGGATGAGATTTCAGAGGCATCGTTCCAAAGTAAACACAGTTGACAAGGTATAGCAGTACCATGTTGTAACCGTAGGTCGACTTCAGTACGTGATGATTTGCTATCGTTGACTGTGAGGTGACAATCTTAAGTCGATGCCTTTATATCATGGCAATAATAATCTCATGTTGAGAAGGGTAGGACATTGCTGATAACTTTATATCCCATGGTTTGATGGATTTTAGCCATAGATGCTCTTGATTTATGTAAACATAACAAAAGGTTTATAACAACACAACAGGATCATCAGGATTAAGGTAATACAAGCCCAAACGAAAAGGTCACTAGTCTAGAACAGGTACAAAAGTGGTTAGTCTCAGACTAATGCTATTTCATTCATACGGAAAAGTTCAAAAGGAAAGTTTCTACATTTCTACCATGGATGCAACATACAAGATTACAAGCAAGAAGCTTTGAACAAATCAGCCATTCATACTCATTCATCTTTATAAAAAAACAGATCGCATTATCATCGACCGATGGTTCCTGCATAATCTATCCAAAGTACAATCTGATCTATCTATGTCATTCCCACCCATCTCATTAACACATCTAATCCCAATTATTCATTCTCCCACTTGCATGCCAAAGAACACCTCTAGAGGAATCGCATGCATTCATGCGACAAACAAAAATCTACCAAGTTACCAAGAACAAATATCAAAATGCGTTAAAAAGAATCACAAACACATCACTTACCCATCATCCCCTGGCCGGTTTCTGCAGCACAGCAGACAAGAACACCTTCGGCTTCCCATTCCCAGACGTGTCACTCTTCTCCCCCACCACCCACTTGAGCTTCTTGTACCCGAACTTCTCGATCAGCACGGTGATCGTCCACTTCCTCTTCTCATCCAAGCAATGGTAGTTGTCCAACCACAGCAGCCCTCCCGGTCTCAGAATCCGGTCGATGTCGAACATCAAAAACTCCAACCTCTCCGGCATCACTGCTGCACCACCTCTGCCGCCTCTGTCTTCGTCCAACCCATTCATGGTGTGCACCAGATCGAACACCGAGTCGTAGAACGGGAACCTCTGCCCCGGTGTGAGCGCAACCGGGAACAGGCCCCTCGCCGCCATGAACTCGGAGAACGGGTTGCCACCGGCGTTGATAGTGGAGGTTACCACCGTCACGTCCTTCTCGGCCATCCTCGCCGCGAAATTGCCGGGCCCGCCGGAGATGTCGAATCCGATCCGGATCCCGCCCTTCCCCAGCGCCAGGACGTCGTCGACCAGGAAGTCGTTCTTCCCTCTGGGTTTCGCCCACATCAGCTTGTCGAACCCGTTCCACGCCCCGACGATCCTCTCGCTCACCGGCTTCCACAGTGACGCCGGAAAAGGGAGGAGCCCCGGCTTCGGCGCCGCCCTCGACAGGCACCGTCGGCGTGGGAGAGGCTCGCAGCCGCGGGAGAGGAGCTTGTGGGCGAGGTGGGCGTCGTCGGGGCATAGGAACCCCGGCCTGTAGGACATGTACTGCGAGATCAGATTGTGGGAGTGGGCGCAGGAGTGGCCGACGGAGGAGACCATCTCGGTGATCCCCGTCCTGGAGTCGCGGCCTAGGGGTAGAGGGTGGCGGGAGAGGAAAAGCTTGAGCTCGGGGGGAGTGTTGGGCTTGGAGAGGTCGAGGGTATCGTACCCAAGAATGTTCCTCTCCATCTCGGTGAGCTTCTTCTGGGACGCCTCGATCTGGCGGAGAATGTCGGCGACGTGCTCGGAGATGAGGGTGATGTTCTTCTGCTGCTGCTGCTGGTGGTGGAGGAAGTGGGTCGTGGTGGTGGAAGGGGAGGAGTAGGTGAAGGCGTAGAGAGCGAAGAGGTTGGTGGTGAGGACTGAGACGAGCATGATCAGGTGGAGGGCGGAGGAGCAGATGCTTGCACGCCGGAACCTTGCCGTGCCGTCTCCGATCTTGAGGGAGACCGACCCCATTCTCACCGTGAAGTGTGTGAGCTGCTGAGCTGGTGGTGTGAGCGAGGGAGGGAGTGTTTGGTGGAGGTGGTGACGGTGGGAGGAAATCGTTGTCGGTTCTCCGTCGGATCGGTTTCTTTCTTGTTTTTATTAATTAAATTAAATGTGCGGGCGAGACCTTAATCTAGATTTTCTTTGACGTGTGAATACGAATTGTATATTGAGATGTTGGATTTTTACTTTTTATTGTCTGAGATGAGATTTATTATCGGAAGGGAAGGGTTGTATTCTGTGATTACTTTTTTCTATCAGAGAGGAGGTGCGCTAGTGCAGTGGGTCTGATCATGTCACTCGTATGTCGTATCTGATGGTATGCATGGAGAGAGACAGCGAGAAAGGTGGTTAATGCAAAGAGTGGTGAGAAATGACAGAAATAATATGAGTTCTTAACCGTGTCTTCTAATTATTAAAGTAGTATTGGGACTAGATCTTCTTGAGCTGGGGAAACACGAGGAGTGGAGCCAGTGTGGTCTTCCTGTTCACATGTGATCTGTGAGCTGGTGGGGGATCTTCTGCTTCGCAATGTCTGTAGGTTTTTTTTTTTAATAAATGCTTGACAGAAAAAATATATATATTTATTAGATATCTATATATACATAATAAAATTTTTATTTAAATCAAACAATTATTAACTATTGATTTAAAGATCTTAAAATTTAATATGTCTTGTTAAATTCTAGATTAAAAATTAACAATAAATGTAACGTAAATTAAGATAAAACTTTAACACATAGTAGATTATCTTATATATTAACTAATCATATAATTAGATTTTATTTTTAAAACAAAAATAATAATAAAACAGATGTGTACAGAAAAAAAAAATCCCTGTATACACGTACCGAGATCATTTTCTATTGTGCGGGAGAAGAACATTAAAAAAAAAAGCATACAAATGAAGTGGGGTTAACACTAACTACTGATTATTAGTCGAGACCGCCAAGGCTCATATGTTCGTCCGTACTGGACCAGCGAGTTGGGTGTTGGGTAGTGCAGAATCTGTGAAGTCTAATCTCACGGCTTTTTAGAAGTTTACGATCTTTGCTAATCATCATGCGTTAGTGTCAAGTTACGTATATCGCAACTACTATACGAACAATGTCTTGGAAGTTACTGATTGTTTCTAAGAGGGTTGGTACGTAATCTGCGCCTGAAAGACACGTGATACCACCATATGCAGGTGCCTGGCGATGATCAAGGCAGTGTAGAGAAATGACCTAAAGAGTGGACTTCACAATTTATTATCCAAAGGTTGCCAGATCTGAATCCTTAGGCAGAAGAGAGATTCATGCTGCTTGTCAAACCTACTGACATGCGGAATTATTAACCAGGCTAATGTGTTTTTTTTTTTTTTCTGTAAACGATATTCTATTATCAAATAAACTAATACAGAACAACATGAAATATTGTGCTGAAAAAAATATTACAGAACCTTAGTTTTAGTAATTAGAAACAAGATGTCTAAAATACAGTAAGTAGAAAGAAATCTGAGAATAAAGGAAATTACTACGACCAACAAAATATTAACCATTACAAGGAATTATCTTTCAAGAAAGCAGGAGTAACACATTAACCAGGCTAATGTGTTACCTTAGAAGGATCTTTCTCAACAGGAAATAGAAAACAACGACACTAGTTTTTTTTTTTTTAAACGACACTAGTTTTTTTTTTTTAAACGACACTAGTGCAACAGTAGTGCAGCAACAGTAGTGCAGCAACAGGAACTCGACGAAAAATGCATTTCATGCCGCTTTATCTTGCAGTATTTTAACGAGCATTTCATCCTTATAATCACGTAATTTCCTAGATATTTCAGTCCATTCATCTTATTATTCCATTCAAACAAAATGCAAACGACCACAGGTTGCCACCACACCAATGTGTTCTACATTATAACAGAACAAAGCTGAGTTTAACGGCAATATCATCCCTCCATCAATTACTTGCGAGAGATAAGGTTAATACAAAGAGCAGAGTACAACAGGAAGTGATCTAACGAGCAATGTAGCAGAATCAAACCCAACAACATAAAAGGGCTTAGCTAAGGCAACAAAGTAGAATATTATATTTATGAGGTCCAAAAAACAATTCAAGGACGTGTCCCAGCGTCAATAATTTACTCCCATATTTGGTGAATTGCTTGCAAAATGCAAAACATGAAATCTGTGCTTACAAAATCAGCACAAACAAGTTTCGCCAGGAAGCACACAAGTTAGCTGACATTTCTGTGTTGTTCCCGAATTGTGGAAGCACTGCGATTCTTCCAGTCTGAGATGACAATTGTCATATTCCAATCACTGAGCCTTTTCTACTGCTTTCCTCGGCTGAAGGAGAAGAATGATAGACGTTAGCAAATTTGCAACAAAGACAAACGATTTCTATCTGTTGTTTTTTTTATTAACGGTTTAAATGAATTTTTATGTATATCTCAGGATTCAAACTCAGAATCTGTGATGAGTTTAAAGTTCTCCCAACTACTGTGACAATGAGACATTGTCGATTTCTATCTATTATCATATCAACATTTTTTTTAAATTGGACAGATACGCAAAAAGATGATAAAAAAGAACCTATATAAACACAAAGGTAACTCCAATTTATACTGATGCCAGGAGAAAAGATGTTGATCAAGGGGGTCCGCTGAAAGCTTGAAATGTTTTACAATTTAGGTAAACAATGTGCACTAGCACAGCTTGTTTCCTGAACATTTTTCTAGCCCATTCAATTGTTTAAGTTTTGGCATGTTGAACTCACTACAGAAGTTAAACCTTAATTTTTATTTCTGACTCATCATACCTTCAAGTTGCGAGAAGCATCAAATTCAACAAAAATTATCTAAACAATTAATAAATCAATAGGTCAAAACAATTCAAATCATTTAGAAATTTACATTATAGTACATAAATAGCTATTTGAAAACCAATTCAGACTGGTGGAAAAACAGTTTATTTTTATCAGAAAGAAAACTATTTTTGAAAAAAAAGTTACACAGGAAAGCTAAAAGGCAGCAAGAGTACCAGCAGAAAGAAAGAACAAAAAAAGACACAAAAGCTATTCAAAGAAAGCTAGTGAATGGTGATTCTGAAGATTTGAGCATCACAAAGCACTAATCCTACATATTTTATGATCACTCACTATGCAAATTACTAACTGGTTTCTATGACGATGAATATTGTCAAATTCCTTCTGTTGTCCTTTTTACAATTTCCTCAAGATATGATACTAATGTTGCAATTACTGCATACAACATTAATATATAACACTACATTGTATGAAGATCAATGCATATCTTGATTATCTGGTCCATTGATAAAAAAAGTACAGGTGAACAGGAAAAGGGAAAAGGCCTGCACAGTAGTCGCTCCTTGCAACACCATGACCCAAGTTTTAAACAACCTTGAATCCCTTCTGTTCCAAAAAATAACCCATGGGATTCACGCCCTTGGGTTGTACCATGACCACCACAATGGTGGAGCCGTGGAAGTTCCCAGCAACTGCTGGGGTATGACAGAGTAGTTGCACTTGCCCCATGCAACACCATGACCTCTCATATGCGACCAGCCCCCTTCATCAAATCCCACCAAACACCCTAAAAAAACCACCTGATCCCTTCACATTCAATGCCAAAGAACCTCCAAATCATGATCTACAACCTTCTAAACCCATAGATCCATCAAAAACTTGAGATTTACCACCATTCAATGCTTCACATCAACTGCTGGGGTGTGACAGAGTAGTTGCACTTGCCCCGTGCAACACCATGACCTCTCATATGCGACCAGCCCCCTTCTTCATCAAATCCCACCAAACACCCTAAAAAAACCACCTGATCCATTCATTTTCAATGCCAAAGAACCTCCAAATCGTGATCTACAACATTCTAAACGCATAGATCCTTCAAAAACTCAAGATTTACCACCATTCAATGCTTCACATCAACATGTGGGAAGAAGGGAACCACCCATTTCCACTAATTTTCTCTCAAAAAGACAAAAACCACCATCAATGCATCTCTTCTGCGTGCACAAGCCACATCCACAGCTAAATCCACTGTTTTGAACCCTGGCAAAGTTCCTGCACCCCCGGCAACAATTCTGTGAGCAATAATCAGACGCAATCCATGATGAGATTACCAGATCCACTACAGTCACCGCCTACATTCAAGAATACCAAGACAGCACAAGAGAAGACAAGGATCTTATCTTTTGCTGCTGCTACAAAAGCCACTCATCAAGTTCCACACTTCCCTGGTATATCTGTTAAGAATCCAGAAGTGATCGACGGGAAGGAGATCATTAGTTTCACTCCTAAAGAAGTTTCTCAAATGTCTGCGCCATTTACATGGAACTCTCATAGGGAAATTTACCACTGGAAGACCTGCCATGGTGGATATTCTCCAAACACCCGCAAGTGCAATGAACTTCAAAGAAGCAATTTTCCCTGTAGCAATTGATTCCCGACATGTTTTGATCAGATTTCTTAACACAAGATTTTGTGAAAGCTGACATTGAGGAGATGTGGGTAATCAAGGGAAAAAGAATGCATGTTCTTAAATGGTCACCTAGCTTCTCGCCAGGTACAAAGTCGACATGTGCTCCCATATGGATTTAGACTACATCTCTCAAAGCTCATCAGCATGATCTGGGAGCTATACAATCAATTGCTGGTATGTGCATGAAGATGTTACAAAGTTTACAAGGCCTCGATATACCTATATTTGTATTGAAATGGATCTTGCTAAACCTAGAAAGAACTCTATTATCATCGATAATGGTGGAAAAATAATTGTAATGACATGCGTCGCTACCATCAAAGATACATTAGCCTAATAAATTAAACAAAAATAAATACTCAATTTACAAAAAATTAAAAACTAATTAAACCATTTAGACTATTAAGAACCTGTAGTGAACGACTACGAAACTCCAATTATATACACTAAAGACGATAAATACTACTTACCTACATCTACAACTAAAAACTACAAGAATGCTCTCAAGTGGAATCACGTTTAAGGTTTACTCAACTAATGTAGCCATAGATCTCCTGATAATCCACTAGAACCATCCTTACGGAACGCATGAGAAATTGCATGTACCAAGCTCCGCAACTCGACGCGCATGGCCTTCAATCTGCCCTCCTCATGAGACTTGGATTCCTTGACAAGGGTCCTACCCTTGCTGTGACCACGATTAGCCATTTTGTAAAAGATGAGGAACGAAGTACCCGTACAAATAGAAAGAAATAAACAAAAATCATAGTAAAACTAACAGTGAAGACATAACCATCCATGCAAAACCTACGAAGTCTCTATACCGAACACCATAGACTAGTGGACCTAATGAACCTAGGATCTGGTACCAATTCTGTAACGACCAACGTCGCTACTCCCAAGATCCATTGATCTAACTAAATTAAACATAAATAAATGCTCAATTTATAGAAAATTAAAGATTAATTAAAGCATCTAGACCATCAAGAAGCTGCAATGAACAGCTAACAGACTTCAACTATATGCACTAAAGATAACAAATGCTATTCGCCTGCATCTACAATTAAAAACCACAACGGGTGAGTGACCAGAAAAGTCACCAAGCACATATGGGAAAACATGAAAAATGAATTCCAACTTTTCTTCTCAAATCAATTTATTATCTTTTAAAACCTCATTTTTACCAAATCTACCAAAATGTCGAAGCACAGGCCTTACTGGCAGAAACCACAAAGTACAGGCCACACTGACCAAAACTACGTTGAGTAGGATTGCTCAACGTCAAACAACTAATTTTAACCACAAGCAACCACCAACGTGCACTACCACAAACAAGTCATCCTGTGAGGAGCAAGTTTGTCACGGATTCCTTCCACCTAAAGGACCCTTAAAGTTCTAACCTCACCTAGGAAAGTTGTCCTGTCACTTAAGACAACAATTAAAACGAAACATGTGCACTACCCACATTGGTCAACACCATAAGGTACATCTTTTCGGTGTCCTCAACTCGGTACCTGAGACAACAGGTGTGTCATACCACCACACCCGAACGATATCCTGAGCCTCAGTGTTCAATGACAATCAGAGTATTATACCTTTAGGTCCAGACGACACCTCAACCTGCAGACCTCAGCCTCGACCTCGTGAGCCATATCAAAAGTATCATACCTATAGGATCCGACAAACACTTACCTGTAATCTATTAGTCTCCAACCTTAACGTAGGTGACATGCTCGACCATCCGAGAATATCGTCACATTCCCTGATTAGGCAACACGATCCTCCGATATCTTACTCAACTACAAAAGCTACGAAAAACCCTTTTCCAAAATATTATCACGTTTCTTGAAATCCTTTTCAAAATCATTTGTATAACATTATGATGATCTTCAAAACACCATACCATTAAACAATATTAAATCAATCGAGAAACCGACTAAAAATCCACTTAAAATCAAATTAGAGGTCTGATTCGACAGACTAAACCATCGACCGAACCTAGATTTCAGGGTATTGGTCCGACAAATCGAAACAGAACAGTCAACCGAAACAAGATCTTAGGACCCTTATCCAACAGATCGAAATAAAACAGTCGACCGAATCCTGAGTTTCAGGGTAGTCTGAACATAAGCTCGGCAGACCAAAATCAATTCGACATACCGTTTTTACTAATTTCAAAAAAACAGAGAACCCTAACCCAAGAAGATCGACCAAAGTGAGAGTCTCGAGCGATCCCACCACACAGCCATAAAATCTACAAAAATACAAGAAACGTAGGTTTGGAAACACACTACAATCTGTAATAAAAATCACCACAATCCATTGATCGTAGCTCAAGATATCCAAATTCAAAGTCAAAGAAATTAGTAAATCAACCATCAGACTCCAATTTCTTTGCCACGATTTTTGTAGAAGTTAGTAAATCAGTATGATTGTCAAGTTTATGATCGTATTAGAACTGTGGGTCCAGAAAGTATGCTACATTAATGAAGAAAAGTTATTAAACAACTAATTATAATGTAAACATAATTATGATAAATATTAATCTATATATCGAACTACTTATCAGCTTTTATACAAAAGGCGAAGAAACATATTGGACTATCTTTCTTCAATAATCTTCAAGTGTCCTTTTGTACTTCTGTATGCTGCATCTTTCGCTACATCTTTCATATCATCTTTCATCAACTTCATTGTCTCATAAAAGAAACCCATTGTAGGTTTCTTATCATCATCCATGAAGCAAAAGACTTTTGAAACCGATTTCATTATGTTCACTATCTTTCGAGCGTCTTCCCAAAAAAATTGGTTATTAATTATAAAGTCTATTCTCCTACCAATAAGAGTATCACTTTCATGATATTTATATCAAACTTGTGAATTAAACATGTATTTTGGTCCACTTCTTTTATCAATTATTACTTGAAAAGTAATATAATTTGTTGTAAATCGAGTAACTCCACGTCAAATCAAGTCACCACCACAACACTCAAGTGACCTTATAGAGACCAATAAATAGGAGTGATTGTAAATAAAGTTTATTACAACCTTTACTTCTCTAACAGTCTTCTGCACGAACTTTGTCCTACCAAAGTCCTTAAGTATCAGATCAATACAGTGAGCAACACATGATATCCAATAGATAAAATACTTAAACATGATTTTTTCATCGATTTTTTTGAAATTACTGTCAATGTTGATGACAATCTGAATGACATTTGATGGTCTTACTTGCTTAATGGCTTCCATTATTTACTTATAAAGGCATCTATATTTTCTAATAATAACAGAAGCATCAATGAATTTTAAAAAAATTATACGACCATCACAATAGACCATAAAATTGATAATTTATTTTCTGATGATGCTTCTTCAATCATCACACATAATAATGATCTCATAGATTGACCATTATCGTTTCAAGTTGTTAATGTAACTTTTAAATTTTTCCCTTTCTGATTTAGAATACTTGTTCATTATATCATAATCAGTTAATGCTTTTACTCCTGTACCTTCTCTGACCGCTACATTAAGCATATGATGTAGATACAGTTCCTTTGTAATATTTATCAAAATAGTATTGAAAACCATGTATTTGACCACAACTTCATCAACTTTCTTTCTAACATTTTCAAACATGTCTTTGATAATCTTTAACTTCGACTTTTCAGTTCTACATGTTGAATCTGGATTATCATACCTTTGACTATATGTTCTAAATATTTTTGTAATGCCTTTATCCTTATCTTTCTATATGCTACCATTACCACTTCTACTTCCCCTTATACTTCCAGAACAATAAAATCTCTAAATTTGCTCTCAATGTCATTCTTCATTTCTTGACTCTATTATAACTCTTCTATACATATCTCTCTTATCTTAAATTTAACAACCTAGAAGATACACCATATCATTATCTGAATTTGGTACAACGATAGACTCATATTCTCTTTCATCAAACAGAATCTTTTGTCCTATCATTTTTCTTAGATTTTATGTCCTTTAGTAACTCTCTCACTAATTACGAATAACAATTGCATATAACTTGCACCTGCTGACATTGTTGTATCTACTGATAAGATATTGCTTCAATCTTGCAATACTCCTACTCATCATTCTCTTTCTACGGTACTTGCATTCTGTTTTCTGTCTGTCGTTGTTGATAGTATATCCGTGCAACCATCCTCTATCATAGATCTAGCAATTCTCATTGCTATTTTCATTACTTTAAGATTCATTAGAATTTGGCATTATGAAGACTGAAAATAAAAAGTTAAATGAGTTTAATCATATGAAACAAGATACTCATGCATTTAAAATATGTTTCCTTTTTTTAAAATTTCTATGATTTTTATAACTTTTTGAGGTATTTTATTTAATAATTTGTACATTTAATATTATTTCTAGTTTTCTGCAAAATTTCGAAATATTTTCTTTTTTCAACTTCTTATTATTTTCCTCATTTCTTAACTTACTTACAAAATATCTGAATTCTTTTCAATGTTTTCAATATTTTCTGAATTTCTAATTTTTAAAATATCTGAATTTCTTTTTCTTTCTTTTTTACTGATTTTTACCTTTATTAGGTTAGATTTACTGTTTTTTTTACCTTTATTTATTGATTTACTGATTTTCAAGTTAACATTAAAATATTAAAAAAAATGAAAAAAAAAATATTATATACAAAAACCTAAGATCTATATTTTTTTATGGTAGATCTTAAGTGAAAACTAAAGCAAAAACCAAAAAAAAAAAAAAAACTCCCCATTTGCTGTAAAATCAAATAAATAAGTAAAATCCTTGAAAACTCTTTGAAGAGTCCATAAAAAACACTTGAAGAAGACTAGAAGAGTAGAGATCTATTTACCCATAAAGAATCTATGAAGAACCCTTGAAAAGAGTAAGGAGAGATGAAAATAGAATAGCTAATCGTACCTTTAAAGTAGAGAACTCGCATCCTTCCACAAATCCTAGAAGAATCCTTTAGAAAGAGTAGAGAGTAACTGGCCAATCAGTGGAAAATCAAGAAGAAAAGTGGCAGGAGAAATAGAGAGAAGAAATTGAGTTGAGAGGTAAGAAAACACCCACGTCGACATCAATTTTTAAGCATGTCAGTCAACACGCGTTCACACAGTAGAGAAAATACTGAGTTTCGGACTACACAAGCCGACTCGACATCGAAATTCCGTAAACACAGATTTACATGCTAATGTTGTTTCCATATTATGCAAATCCGACACGTGTCAGCAAAATTTCGCTAACACTTGTCAATGTTAGTAACCATGGTTATATTAGATGAACCAGATGGTTCAGTAAAAAATCAGATAAATCAGAAAGGGGATGCTACAGTTACGACAGATTCAGTGTCTTACAAGATGTTACATATGTTTTGAAAAGCCTGCTCAGGTAATCAACCGCTGTTGTTAGTATGGAATCACAAGGACGCAATGAGAAGCCTAGTAGATCACTTGTAGTGGATGAGAACGAGAACAAAAGGGAGAATGAAATGGTTGCTGAGAAGATTAGAAAGGTCTAATTCATAGTCAAACAGGAAAAACCTAAGGACTAAACAAGGAGCAACAGGCCAAGGCAAATAAGGACTATGCTGAGTCAATCCTTAAATTTCAAAAGTTAGCTGAAGAAGATATAATGAGAAACAATATTGTCAAAAGACAACATTTGCAGTAGAGAAATCATACCTAAACCTGCTACAGCGGTGCAAATTGAAGATGATCTCCCAATTGAAGGAGAAAATGCCAGATTTGAGAAATTTCGAGAAACACAGAAAATGGAATCTCAGTTGAAGGTCAAAATGGAAGCTGTGGAGAAAACTAATGATTCAGGCAGGAAAATTAGCAAGTTAGAGGCTCGTGCTAGAAAAAGTACTTGGGGACAAATTGTGGAGAAGATTTTATGGTGTATGGAGATAAATAAGAGATATATCAGAATAAGAGATATGAAGCATGCTGAATACACTGATAAGGATATTCTGAATGTGCTGCCCCCTCCCAATATGATATTTCCACCAGATTCTGCAGCCATTAAAGATTTCCCAGATAGTGATGATGGCCCCAGTGAGCCTGATGATGGCCACATCAATGCCGATAGACAGGTTACAGAGGTATCAGATGATATTTCTGAATTTAAGGAAAAAACTAAAGAGGATAGTAAGGATCCTATTTGGTTTCCAGAAGATAATGAGGTTATGTCCGAATCTCCTTTGGGCACTGTTCAATGTGTATGCAAAATTTGAGGAAGGTGACACCAGGGTTGCAAATTCAGATATAGAGGAACCATGATTCCATAAATCGACACAAGTCAGCGAACTTTTGCCGACACATGTCGGTATTACAAAATAGGAAAACGATATATATAGGTAAGTCGAGAATTACTGGCTTTCAGTGGAAACATCGAAGGTGGGTCGGGCATGTCGAGTATGTCGGTGAAAACTCTGTATTTTCAAAGCTTTGAAAATACATGTCTTCCGACACACCTATTTTTCTATGCCAACATGGGTGTCACAGGCTACTTCTTTTCAATGCTGTCTCCTTCGCAGTTCTAAGTCTTCTACTCTTCTTCCTTATTGTTTGTCGCTACAGTAATAATCTTCATGACTCGGATTCTCTAGTCTCTACACAGGTGAAGATTTTTCTCCATTGTTGAAGATTTTTTCTCTATTGTTGAATACTTTTCTCTAAGTGCACGGTTTCTCTACGTGGGTGAAGATTTCTCTTCATTGTTGAAGGCTTGACGCTCTCCCCTCCCTCTTTTTTGCAGCAAACTCCATGCTTTTTTTTTCGAGTTTTGCTTTTGTTTTCATGTAGATTTACATATTGTACTTAAATCTTAAGTATTAACACTTACATCCTTTGTTTTGATGTAGATCTTAAGCATATTACATAAATTTACCATTAAAATACATAGGTTTTTTGTATATAATATTGTTTTTCAATTTTTTTGTATTTTAATGTTAAAAACTTGATATTATATAGATCTAACCTGACAAAGGTAAAATCCAACCTAAAAATCCTATAAAATTATTAAAAAATCAATAAAATATAAATGTAGATCATTACTTACTTTAACTTATCTTAGAGTTTCAATGTAGATTATTGTATATTTCAATATAATACATGTTTAGAAAGTTAATCTTAGTCGTTTTAAATGTAGATTATTGCTTACTTTACCTTATCCTAGAATTTCATATCAAAATTCAAAATTTTTTGACTATTTCCATAGACTTCCATAAATTTACCGTATTTCCATCAACATTTTCACCGATGTCCAACACGTTTTCTGTTTTTGTCGGACTGAAGTCTTACACGAAACCGATATTTAGAACCTTCAGAGGAATAAGTAGTGAAAACAGATGGGCAATCTTAGAAATTTTTTTATAAGTCCAAACAGCCTGTCAGACAATATGAACTGAGAAGTAGATCAAAACAGAAGAGAAGACCTCTTGGTCAAACAAACTTTTTTAAGGAAGATCAATATGATTAGTGCTTTATTCTGGAATTGCAGAGGGATAGGTAACATCCCCACTATTAACATCTCAAAGGTCTTATCACTAAGTTTAAGCTCTCCATTGTTGCTCTTTCGGAGCCTAAACTGCATGAGGACGAAGCTGATAGTATTAAGAGGCAACTAAATACGGATCAGATTTGGACCAACTCTGAATCTAATCCTAAAATCTGGATTTTCCGGTCTAATTTGATTAATATGTCTCATGTTGCTGATACAGACCAGTCTACCACTTTTTTGGTTGAGCTGCCTAATGATAGAAAATTCTACTTTACTGCCATTTATGCATCTTATGAGAAGATTGTGAGAAGGTATCTGTGGACAGACTTGATTAATCTTCACAGTTCAGTAGCTTTACCTCGGATTTTTGGGGGTAAATCTCACTCAGTGTGTGCTTCTTCTGAAGTAGTTAGCACTGCTGAATCTGACTTCCCTTATTGTGATGAGATTAATTATTTTCTACAAACTGTGGGTTTGTTAGAGTTGAATCGTAATGGGAATTTACTCTCTTGGTGAACTAATCAACAAGACCTGAACAGAACCTACAAAAGACTTGATAGAGTTGTCTGTAACAGTGAATGGCTGAATGTTGGGGAATTTTATGTTACACATTTGCCAAGAGTCCAATCAGACCATGCTCCAATGGTTTTACATCGAAGTATTTCTAAGAAGGCCAGACCATCTCCTTTCATTCTTTCAATGTGGACTAAACATGAAAATTTCTTAAATGTGGTTGCTCAACAGTGGAAAGGCAAGGTAGCATCTTGTCCCCCCTTAAATTTCAGTATTAAATTGAAACTTATGAAAGGACATTTGAAGAGCTCGAATGTAAGCTATTTTGGTAATATCATAAAAAAACATGATGATGAGCTAAATAAAATTGAAGGTAGAACAACTGTTGCAATGGGAATGGAATTCTGATATCTGGAATAAACTTTATGAAGCCAGGAAGGATTTGTTATCTACTGAGCTGCAACATGAAATGTTTCTTAAACAAAAGGCAAAAATAAATTGGCTACTTGAAGGGGGCAGAAGCTCCAAGTTCTTTCATGCTGTGATCAAAGAGAGGAGAAGATCTAATATCTTCTCAGCCTTACTTGAAAATCCCAGATTTCAAAACTCAATGGATATTCTAAAACTCAAAGCCACTAAATTCTTTAAAGATCTTCTTAGTGCAGAATCTTGTCAGATTGACTCAGAATTGCTTGGTAACATTCCTATGTCAGTTTCTGAAAATGATAATGTTACACTTCATGGTGAACCTAGTTATGAGTTCACAGTACTTATCGATGGAGTCTCTTATGATTTCTTCACTGGCACTAGAGGATTGAGGCAAGGTGATCCCTTATCACCCTCCTTATTTGTTCTGGCTGAGGAAGTGCTTAGTAGAGGACTTTCTAAGCTGATTAAGAATAAACAGGTCTCTCCTTATTATGTTCATGAATAGAAGCCCTATCATATCCCACTCACTTATTGCTGATGATACTTTAGTATTCTTAAATGGAAGACTTAGCTCTGTGCAAAACATGATGAGTTTTCTCCAATCATATCAGCGAGCCTCAGGACAATTGATCAGTAAGACCAAAAGTACATTTCTTGTTTCTAAGAATATGCCTACTGCCAGGGTAGTGGTGAATAGCAAGGCAACTGGATTCAAGAAAGGTAGCCTTCCATTCACTTACTTGGGATGCAATATCTTTAAAAGGAATATCTAAACAAATATACTTTGAAAATATCGTAAATAAAATCTTGAATAGAATCTCTGCTTAGAGTTCAAAACTTTTATCACCAGGAGGGAGAATGATTCTTATCAAACGTGCCCAGTCTAGCATCCCTATACATATCCCATCAGTTTTTGATGTGCCAGGGTTTGTCTTTGATAAATTGAATAGAGCTATGTCCAATTTTCTATGGAATGACTCAGATAACCAACACAGAAGAGTAGAAGACATTGGATTTCTTGGGAGGCTGTTACATCTACCATATCTGAAGGTGGTTTGGGTATAAGAAAATTGTCCGTATGTGATGTGGTCCCTTAGAATGAAAATGGCTTGCCAAATTCACACCTCTAGTTCCTAATGGACTGAATTCATGAATGCAAAGTATGGAGACATGGTGGACCAACTGGAAGATATTGAAGGACTTGCAAGATGGGAAAACATTCAAAAAGCTTGGATTTTGATGAAATCTATTTTTTCCTGGATTACAGGCAGAGGACATGTTAACTTTTGGTATGACAAGTGGTTATTCAAAGGCACCATTGCATCCTACAACAATGTCAAGGTTGTTTGTCCTCAGTTAAAGGTCAGAGATGTTCTGAATAACATGGACTTTCTCCATGTACTGTCTTTGCCTGATGAAGTGTTGGATGACAATTATGGGGACTTCTATCTCACTAATGCTGAAGATCAGTTATGCTGGGACATGGAAGCCTCTGGACTTTTTACTGTCACGTCAGCATGGCATGTGGTCCACAGAGAAACTCATTACACACTGGGGGAAGGTATTTGGGATGTTTTTCTTCCTACAAAAATATCTTATTTTCTTTGGCGTATTTTTTTGAACAGGCTTCCTACTGATGACAAGATTAAATGCCTGGGAGTTTAATTCCCTCGCAAATGCTCCTGCTATACTCAACTTGCTATGAATGAATCTCTACTTCATTTAGCTCCTGTTTGGATCCTGAATAAACATGAGAATAAACCCAGAATTAGAATTATAATTCCGTTAGGATAATCAAAAAATAGAATAAAACCAGAATAGTTATAACCGTTCCATTTCCCTTATTCTGGAGTTGTAATTCCACATTGGGTGTGAAATAACTTTATTCCACTCAACTTATTCCTCCATATAATTTCTCGAATTTGCATGTGTTCCAGATTCCACCGCCGGAGATGGAGGAGATCAAGGAAAATAGAGAACCTCCTACCACTGCCGTAAATGGAGGAGATCAAGGAAAATAAAAACCTGTCGTCGTCCCTATTGCACCGCACCCGTGCTGAAACAAAAAGAAAATAGAGAACAGCACACAAAGAAAAGAGAAAGGGGATTACCATGGAAGAATTCACCAAAGAGAGGCATGTACGACACCGCCTACCGTCACTCACGGTCGTCGTACATCAAAGGGGTATATGCCTTGCACTACATGTGGAGAACGCCATCCGCCATCACTCGCCACCGCTCGTCCACTAGTGGAGAAGGAAGAGGAAGAGAAGATACAAAATGAAAGATATGAAAAGAGAGGGGGCAGTTTCGTTGGTTTTAAAGCACAAAAACCAACCACAGAAAACAAATTATAAATATTATTTCAAATATAATAATATTTGTTAGAGATATATATGTATATGTGAGTTAAGTATCATAGGTAATCGGGATATTAGATATCCAATTCGTCTAGGATGTCTAATATACCTTATATGTGTGTGTGTGTGTGTGTAACTACACAGAAGCAATAGAACACACTTTTTCCCTCATTTTTTCACCTTTATCATGGTACCAGAGCCCAAGATAAAACCCTAGGCAGCCATCACGCCCTCCTCCAGCCACTGACCACCACTGTAGCAACCACTAGTCAACCCACACCCCTCCGTCGACGTCGACAGCCCCTATCAAGCCTTCCACCGACACCGACAATCCCTACCAGGACCTCCATCAACTACAACACAGCTAGCTCTCCCCTTCTGTCCCTCCAGGCCAACCGTCGAACCCCTCCAGGCCAATCACCGACCACTACCAACCACTCCAGGCTTCTCCGATACATGTCCAACTGCCAGTGAACCCTCTGATCATCTCCTATCTAGGCGTGAGGGCAGTCCAACCCCTCTCATGTCATGGTACGACACATTAGGTCATGTTTTAGGCCCTCTTCTATCTCCATTTGTGTGTGGATACATCCTACCCACACGTGTTAATAAGCATTCCAGTTCACTTCTTGTGTGTTGTTTCTTTTTTATGCTAACATGGCATCTCGAAAGTCGTTGGTAAAGCATCTCAGTGACACCTCTAAGAAACTAAATGGCATAAATTATCTTCTTTGATCGCAAAGCTTCAAGACCTTCATAACTGTCCATCGGAAGTTGAAGTACCTTACACACTTTCCTCCAAACAGTAAAGATGTCGCCTATAAGGATTGATGTGCCAATGATGCAACTATTGTGACATGAATTGGAAGCAGTGTGAAACCTTCAATTGCACGTAGTATTATATTACTACGGCTAGCTAAGAAAATTTGAGATACATGTCGACTCACATATGGACACAAGAAGAACATCTCTTGGATTTTTGACATCTATGAGCAACTGTTCACACTCTATCAGGGTGAACAAACTTTACAAGAGCATTTCACTCTTCTACGTGTTTGCTTGATAAACTTGAGATGTATCAACCTCTAACCGACGAGCCAAATGAAGAGATATCGCAAGGAACTTGCAGTGGCTATCTATGTATTCAGTTTGAATTCTGATCTTAGTTCACAGATTTAAAGACAGACTTCGAATGTTGATAGTGTTCCTGACTTGCAGGCTGTCTTTACCAAAGTATTACGGATTTCTACAGAGACTTCTACCTCGACTCCAAAATCATCAACTATAGCAGCTATGAGGAGACATGGACGTGGCGATCACATGGATAGTAGTCATGGTAGGTCGAACAACGACAGACGTCCAAAATGCTAACACTATGGACGATTGGGACAACAAGTAGATCATTGTTGGGATCTGATGGGCAAACTACTGACAGCACATGTTAGTACAGAGTCATCACCTGTGGCTTTGACAAACGATGAGTAAAATTTTACTATATCTCATATTGACTATGAGCGGCTCTTACAGCTAAAGTTCGCTAACTCCGTCGCTACTGCTACACAAGTAATCTCCTCAAGTACTAGTACTCTCCTTACATCCAGGAACTCATCTGGATCATTAATTCTGATGCCTCCTCTCATATGTCAAGTACAAAAAATTTGTTTACTCGTTTGTCTTAACTTTCTAATATTCGATCTGTAATAATTGTCGATGGTCGATCTTGTCCTGTATCAGATAAAGATATTATGCAAGTCTCTTTACAACTTTCTCATGAAAATGTCCTTTTTGTGACTGATTTTCCTATTAATCTTCTGCCAATTAGTGTCATTACTAAATAATTACGTTGTTATGTTACTCTTTTTTTCTTTTCCATTGCACTTTTCAAGATTGACAAATGAAAAAAAGGATTGATTTGGACTGTAAACGAGGAAATAGTGTGCATTGATTGATGATGATATACTTCAAGTACTTGCGTCTATGACATCCACATCTGAACCTTCTTCATTTTGTCATGCCCGATTAGGTCATCCATCTCATCAAAAACTACAGCAGGCCTTACCTTAGTGTTTTGTTTCTCATTTTATTTGTGAGTCATGTCAGTTGGGTAAACACTATCGTGCTTCTTTTAGATATTTACGTCTTGTATCAAATCCTAGTATATTGGAGTTAGTCCACTGCAATGTCTAGGGTCCATCTAGAGTTCCATCAATGTCCAATCATCGATATTATATAATTTTTATTGATGATTTTTTGAGAGTGTCTTAGGTATATATATTTAAAGACCGTGCTCATATCTATGATGTTCTCAAAACTTTTCTTATAGAAATAAAAAATCAATTTGATATTACTTCAAAATATTTACGCACTGATAATGCCCTAAAATTTGTTCAATCCAAAGTTACATCTTATTGTATTTCATTAAGGATTATACATCAAACCTTGTGTCTTCACACTTCACAACAAAATGAGGTTATCAAGCGTAAACATAGACATATATTAGATGTTACTCGTACTATCATGTTTCATATGGACATTCCAAAATCTCTATGGTCTGACACTGTGCTCACTAGCACTTACCTCATCAATCAAATGCTTTCTGCTCCTCGTGAGGGTGAGGTCCCACTTCGTCATCTTAAACCTGACACAATCTTGTTTTCCTTAACTCCTCATGTCTTTGGGTGTGTGGCTTTCGTTTAAGACCTCTCTTTTGGTCTGGATAAACTGTCTCCTAGATCCATCAAATGTATTTTTGTGAGATATTCCAAAACACAAAGGATTATCGTTGTTTTCACCCTCCTACATGGTAATATTATGTCTCTACTAATGTCACCTTTTTCGAGTCCATGCACTACTCTGAGGAGTCTACATCTCCTGTTGAGTCTGTCCCCCTTCCATCTTTTATTGAACCTCAAGATTTAGACTCATTAAGGACTCAGAATGTGCCTACACAAGTCTCTTGTCCCTTGCAGGTATACAGACGATGGCAACTCACACCAGTGCCTCTCACAACCAAATCGAACTCCTCTGTAAATGCAAATCCGCTCTTCAACTCTTCTGATCTTCCTATTGCTGTTGGTAAAGATACCTATTCTTCCACTACTCATTCTACTTCCAATTTTGTGTCATATAATTCTCTTCATCCTCATTTTCATAGTTTTACTTTGTCTCTTTCTACTTAGTCCATTTCCAAAAATCATCAGGAGACATTATCACTTCCTCACTGGAAGCCTACGATGAATGAGAAGATTGTTGCTTTGATTAGTCGTAGCACTTAGGAGTTGATAACCCGCATTATTGGAGTTACAGTAGTTACCTGTAGATGGATCTATACTATCAAATACAAAGCTGACGGAAGCATAGACAAATATAAAATCAAATTGGTTGCTTATGAATTCACTCAAACATGTTGTATTAATTATGTCAAACCTTCTCTCCGATCGCTCATCTCAATTCTATCAGAATTATACTATCTCTTGCTATCAACAGCTCTTGAGATTTGTACCAATTAAATGTAAAAAATGCCTTCTTATATGATGATCTAACTGAGTTTGTATTCAACCTCCAGCTTATGTTGCTCAGGGAGAGGATAGAGTATACAGACTAAAGAAAACAATCTATGACTTAAAACAAAGTCTTCGAGTATAATTTGAAAAGCTCAATCAAATGACTATAGTTAGTGGTTTTCAGAGATATGTTGTTGATCATTCGATGTTCTATAGGAAAACTACTTGTGGATGTGTTATTCTAACAGTATATGTGGATAATATCTTGGTAACAGGAAGTGATAAAAAGGAGATTGCAGACATTAAATAACATCTGAAGGTTTATTTTGTCACCAAAGATATGAGAAAACCACAGTGTTTCCTTGACATTGAGTTTGTCTATGCAAATAGGAAGATGTCACTATCCCAGAGGAAATATGTCCTACATCTTTTACAGGAAACAGACCTTCTAGAATGCAAGCCAAAGAATACTCAAATTGAGCAGACACCGGCCTTCTGGAACACGAGTCTAGATTTATTAGAGGACCTCGATCAACACAGACGACTAATTGAAAAACTCATATATTTTACAGTGACTCAGTCAGATATGTCATATGCAGTCCGTCTATTGAGCCAATTTGTGCATGAGCCTAGGAGAATACACTGGACTGAAGCTCTGCGTGTTCTATCTTATGTAAAAGGCGCTCTAGTAGAGACTTACTTTACAAAAAAAAGGGTCACATAAAAATCATAGCCTACTCAGATTCAGGATATGTAGGAGATCGAGAAGATAGAAAATCAACGTCTGAGATCTATACTTATGTAGGATACTTATGTAGAGAAAACCCGATCACTTAGCAAAGTAAGAAACAGAATGTTGTGTCAAGATCCAGTGTTCAGGTAGAGTATCCATCCATAGCTCAAACAGCTTATAAGATGATATGAATTAAGTTACTCTTGATGAAGCTTGGTTTCAGTGATGAACAATTTATACTAATGCATTGCGATAATCAGATGGCCATTTTTATTGCAAATAATCCCACATTTCATGAGCACACGAAGCACATAGAAGTTGATTGTCGCTATGTGAGAGACCTAGTGATGAAAGGTGTTGTAACTACACCTTACACCCAATCATCGAAGCAGTTAGCTGATATATTCACAAAAGGATTAACTGTTGGTGTTTTCCAGTCTTTATGTAACAAGTTAGGCATGGTTAATATGTATACTCCAACTTGAGAGGGAATACTAAAGATATATATGTATGTGAGTTAAGTATTATGGATAATTGGGTTATTGGATATCCATTTAGTCTAGAATGTCTAATATATCCTATATATATATGTACCTAAACAGAAGTAGTAGAACACACTTTTTCCCTTATCTTTGTCACCTTTATCAATATTTATTTATGAATACTATTTCGTAATATTTTATAAAATATTATTTATTTATGACATTTTATTTTGTATGATTTCTAATAAAATAATACTAATTTAAAAATAACACTATTTAATATGATATATTGCTACTTTATACATACTGTATTAATGTTCGTATGCTTCACTATTGTTAGAATAAATGGATCCTTATATGGATCTTTATGTTATCCAGTTAATAGGTTGCTTGTAGGATAAGTATATCTTCTCCTATGTATAGGAGATTTTAATCCTTTGTTATAAGATAATATAGTGGTTTCTTGTCTCATTCCACATGGTATCAGAGCATAGATTAAATCCTAGGGTTTGAGAGAGAGAGAGTACAGTAGTCGTCGTCGTCGTAGATCCACTGTTGTCGACGGCGACAGTCCCTTGAGAAAACCCTAATCTAGCATCAGTCGGCGTCATCCAAGGCTTGTTATGCCTCCGCCAACTCTGTCCAGAGCCCGTCCCCCTCCGCCGGTCTCTCCTTCCAGTGTCATCGTGTCCTCCATCGGCTTTCCCGCGTCGTCCGGCCCGTCCAAGTCTTCACCGGTTCCATCCAGTCTTCCGGGCGTCCGTCGGTTTCGTCCAGGCCTCCGCCGACGCTGTCCAGCCCAGTCGCCGTCGGGGAAGGGGGGAGAGGAAGTAGGAAGAGGGGGAGAGGATGTGTACCATCGTCCAGCCCGGTCGTCGTCTCCAACCTTGTCGTCGACGTCATGGAGCTGTCGTCCAACCTCCGCCGTCGTCGGCCTACCTAGCGCTGAGCATCGGCCAGTCCACCACCGTCTACACCGTCGACCGACGTGTCCGTCATCATCCAGGCTCCAGTCGGCCCCGTTCAGTAGCTCCAGCCCTCCTCCAGTCGTCGCCGGCCAATCCAGGCCTTCCTCCGGTCGTCGTAGGCCAGTCCAACCCACTGGTGGCACCGTTCAGGCCAATCCAGGCCAGCCGTCGCAGCCGCAGCCCCTCCAGTCTCCTCCAGTCCCGCCGATAGGGACAATCCAACCCCTTAAAGCGGTCATTCGTCGTCTCATACCGTCTCTAGTGCCGATAACCCCAATTTCTCTCTTCTCCAGTGCCGTTCGTCCTTTCCCACGCACCGTCAGCCTACAGGGGTGCCTCCAGTCGCGCTCCCAGGCCCCGTCGAGCCGTCTGACTGCCTCCGGTGGACCATTCCGCTGTCTCCGCCATAGATCCTCTATCCTCGGGTGAGGAGGATAAAGAACAAACAGTGAAGAGGGAGAAGAGAGAAAATGAAAGAGAATACGAAAGGGAAAAAAAACGAGGAGAGAGAGAATGAAAAAAAAAGGGGGGGAGAAAGGTGAGAAAAGGTTGGAGGAGAAAAAGGGGGGAAAATAAAAGGGTAAAAAGGTGAGAAAATGTTAGAAGGAAGAAAAAAAATATATACTTGTCTTAGACAGTTTTCAGATCTAACATCGTGTTGGTTGTGTGGACATGTCACGTCCACACGTATTAGTGTAGCAGTCCAGCTACTTATTGATGTTTTTGATCTTACGTTGTCTTCGTTGTGTGGACCTGTCAAGTCCACGTGTTGATGCAGTAGTCCAACTGTTTCGTTAGTATATTTTTTTAAATTAAGTCTTCTTCTTCGTATCCATTTATGTAACAAGCTGTGCATGTTAGATGCTCCAGCTTGAGGGGGAGTGTTAGAATAAATGGATCCTTATATGGATCTTTATGTTATCTAATTAATAAATTGCTTGTGAGGTAAGTATATCTTCTCCTATATATAGGAGATTGTAATCCTTTGTTATAAGATAATATAGTGGTTTATTGTCTCATTCCACAACTATGTACTCCAGTTTTTAGCCAAACCAAAGTAACTTCTAATACACACTTATTCTCCATACAAATTCTTTTACTTACGAATAGAATAGTAATTTCAGTAGAATACTAATATCACTTTCCACTTATTTCTACTTTTCCTATTCCACATCCATAGTGGAACTTACTCTTTGGAAGTGAATGGGTTAGATGCTGCTGGAATATTTTCATAGAAACATTCAACCTACGACGTCTACAGGATAGAAGCTGAATTCACTGGCTAATATATCTTTTCAAAGAGAAAACCTCAAAGAGTCACGTACTGAGATTGAGAAGACTCACTGCTGCTGTCATGCTATGGGGATTATGAAAGGAAAGGTGTAACTTGAAGATGCGCAACAAGACAGGTACACTCAGAAATATTCTCACACGAATCAAGTTGCAGATGAAGGATTTCAATCATTTGATGGGCAATGTACCTTGCAAGAATGAAAAGGAAATTGCAATTCTCAAGAAATGTGAATTACAAACAGTCTAGAGTGATGATACAGAACACACCATGGTACAGTGGATTTATCCTCCTCACAATTGTTTTAAGCTTAATGTTGATGGAGCCTCTAGAGGAAATCATGAACTTAGTGGTGGAGGTCGCATTATCAGAGATAGTGAAAGTAAATTTGTTGCCGCCTTCTCTAAATTCTATGGCTATTATACAAACATGCAAACAGAATTTAAACAACTTCTGGTGGCGTCTGATTCAAAAGTTCTTGTGAACTAAATTGTACAACCCTGAATGCACTCGATGGCAGTTGACAAAGGACTGGAAGGAAGTTCACGCTGTAATTAGAAGCACCATGGGTTGTCAACACCAATTTAGAGAAGGTAATTCGTTGGCTGACTATTTGGCAAATACTGAAATTAATGCTAATCAATATCAGATATATAGAAGCTGAGAGGAATTACCAAAATTTGCTAAAGGTTTTCTCAGAATGGAGAAAGCAGGTCTTCCTTACTTGAGAATCAAGAGGAAGGGATGTCGTTAACACATTTAGTAATGGTGGAAGCAAGCTTTATTCAGTTATCTACGTCAAATTTAACTGGTAGTTTGTGCAGCCATTTTCAGGGAGCATTATCTTTTTCTGATTAGTTTTTGGCAGGTGATACGATCTGCTCGGGTGCGTGGACAAAATCCTTACTCATTTCTCTTTTTTCCCATATGGGCTGGGTTTTTGGGATTTGAGATGGGCTTTGGTCAAGGTGAAAGTGTTATCTGCATTTTTCACCCACTCTTTTGTACTAGTGAGAATGTACTATGCGTTTGTCACAATCCTTTTATCTATTTTCTCTTTAGACTCTAGAGTGTTTTATTGATTTGTGACTAATGGAGCAGAGTCTGTTTGTGGCTTCTCCTTGTACCCATGTAATATCTGGAACAGTGTGTGTTGTTCCATTGATTACTCAATAGCCTACATGCTTGTAGCCTATGTGGCTCCTTTTTCCTAAAACTAGCCCACCCCATGGGTTAAACCCATGACCACCACTATGGTGGGGCAGTAGAAGATCCCCGCAACCGCTGGGGTACCCTGCAGGATTTTCCTTTCCTTTGTTAATCAGTGCTTTTTCTAAACAGGAAAAATTCACAGCAAGAAAGAGCCAGCACAAAGCATAAAGCAGGTTCATAGAAGGAACTAGATAGAAACTGAAAAGAGAAAAACAAAATCTGACTATACATTCTTCACTGTCAATAAAATTTGGGCTAAGATAGCTAGGCAGAAAGCAATATCACTTAGTCCAGCAGGAAGCACTAGTTTTCTTGGTATTGTCTTCAGTGTAGCCATTAATCTGATTGCTGCCTTTTCTCTTTCAGAAAAAAAAAACACAAAAAATTGATGTGGATGAGAATCCAAAATGGGTGAAAGTAGAAAATCAGTAGCTGAGATTCTTCACTGGGTGAAAGTCAACTTGTCAATATTTGAGGTAGCTGAAAACCTTGTTGCCAAGCTATGAATCCAAAATGGTCAATATAACTTAATCAGATATTACTATTAGAGAGTTTGTGATTACAAAAGCATATAGTAGCCACTGTAAATGTCAGAATTTTTCTTTGACGAGCAGTATGCTGGCTTGGAATAACATGTAGCAAAGCAATATCTGGATAGTTGGTCTCACCTATGAATTTTGATTTATCTTAATTTATCTCAACTAATAAGATGATGTCAAGCCACAACTAAAGGGGCACTGATCCTTCAAATGTGGAAGGTAAGATCATCTTCTATAAGTAAATTGAGCAGGTTTCTATTAAATATCGAAAAAAATAACTGGAATTACAGATGCAAAAAATAATATTACACATACGAGTGGACCTATTTTAGTTGAGGTGAGACATTCACCATTTATATTGAGAAAGCATTAAAATACGGATCCTAAGAAAGGATAGACCTCAAAAAGGGGAAAATTTTACAAACATCACTACAAAAAAGAAAGACAATACAAAAGGTCAAGGGATCATACAAGGAATCAGTCAAACCCCAGAAAACATCGCAAAGTAGAAACAATGCAAATGAAACTGCACCCTAATACAAAAACCCAGCCCTGTGGTAAATAAAGGACTTTGATGTATGCTACATTCCCTAAGTATGGTATATAGGAACATATGTACAGTAGGTATAGAGGGAGAAAAGATATTAGGAGGACAAGGTCAACAGTTATGATGATACTGAATGGCAAACAGAATGTCTTCTTCTAGAACCATCACTTTTTGCATACACAACTCTAAACAAAGATTGTCTGATAGAGTTTTTAGATGGTCTAAACACTTAAATGGACTTGCCAATGACGGTGTTGCAAAGGGAGCACTGAGCCACAGGGTTTTAGAATTTATGATGGACCCTGCTCTATGCTTATGGTGATTACTGTGTTATTGCTACTAACATGAGGTCAAAGAAGAACCATGTATCTATTGACGAGATTGGAGAAATGTTGACTAGCAGAGTTTAGATATGAGATGTATACTGGCATCAAACTGAAACTAAAGTAAGAGATAGGACTTGCAAGTACAATAATCAAAGAGAGTGAGAGTTTGCAACTTGAAAATTTAGATCAACTAATTAAATAAATTTGAATAGGTGTATTTCAGACGGAATGTACGAAAAACCAAATACCTTCCCAATTCAACTGTATATCCATGGCAGTGTGTATTATTGTAAAACCTTAACGAATACCTTGCCAGACCAAACAAAATAAACACCTACTTCCATTAACACAACGAAGAAAATTTTGAAACAGAAATAACATCTCCTAAGAACCTCGGCCAGATCAGTTATTCGACGAAATGCCGATAAGAAAAAGGAAGCATAACCGTTGCAACTAAAAAACGAGTAGCTTTTACCTTGGTTCCACAGAAAGTCTGGTTGATCTCCTCCTCGGGTATAAAAACAGGCCACTGCTCCCCATTCTCCCGAAACATCTGCTCCGTCTCGAGTTGCCGCCCCTTCCGAAGAATCCCATCCCGTATGTCCTGTGCCTTGACGGAAGTGGCGTCAATGACCTCCTCGACACCGCTGGCGTAGGTGATGGTGATCTGGGGCGGGTGGTCGTCGGTGCGGCGCTTCACCAGCACCTGGCACGCGGGGTTCGACTCCGTCGACTTGGCAGTCCGGCACTGCGCCAGGAACTCCATGACGCACCCGAGGCGGGAGTCCAGCGCGTTGAACTCGATCCGGACCTTCGACAAGAACTTCAACATCTTCGAAACAGAACCCTAGAAAGAGAGACGTGCCGATACGCCTGTAGCATCCCACACCAATCGAGCTTCTTATCTACAACTAATATCAAATAGCTCAGTTCTAACAAGAAAACTAATCAAGATATGGAGAATGCCTTCCCTGAACATCTGCGTGTGCTGCTGAGTGCTGACTAGTAACTTCAACTATACCAGATTATTATTTACAACTTTCTACCCTGAAAAAATTGAGAGACCACCAAAAATGTTGCCTGGTATATGCTCAACTATAAAGTCGAAAAAAAAAAACAAAGAAGTCACAACTAATTAAAAAGAAAGACTTTTCTTGCATCCTACCTTCTCTCTTCTTCTTTTTTCCTTTTTTTTTTGGTTAAGATGAGGTAAGTTGCTCAGCATATCGTTAGATGTAAATCCTATGTAGAATATTAAAATCACTTATTTGTTATTAGTGGTTTTCGATTTAGACATTCCTTCTTTTTTTTGTTTCTCTCCTTTTTTTTACGCATGTGTCTTTTGGTGATATTTCCCGGCAATTATATTGAGATTTAGGATTTTGTTTTGGTAAGTAGTGGATTTGATGTAACTAAATGGCATTAACATGGATTTGTTTTTTTCGACTATAATTATCTTTGCTATTGATATCATAGTCTATTTCTTAGATGGAATCTTTCCACGTTCTCAAGGATTTTTTTTATGACTTACATTTGATAGAAACTGTTCATAATTCTTTGTACGTGGTAGTCTTTGTTTTGATTTTGTTGTATTTTATGCTATTCATTATATTTTGTTTCTACCTTGTAATGTCTTCGTTTGATTCCTTTCTATTCATATTTTACATTTCCATTATCTAGCTTTTGGACAATAGTTTTGAAGTTGTGTGGTTTTTGTTGTTGTTGTTTAATTTAATTGTTTATGTTAGATTTGTAATTCTTGTCGTCTATATCGTAGGATTCCGCTATTGTGATAATCTGGTGACACTACTTTCTAATATATTTCAATATTATCATTTTGATCTAAAACTTCGATTTTCCTTGTATTCGATAGGATGAAAATTAAATGGATTCGAGTAACAAATAATCAGTTATTAGAGATAATAGTGTTATTGATTTTACTACAAATTATATAGACATCTCCTAATAAATGTGGGAGAGATATTTTAAATTTTGAATTTTGAAATTCAAAATTTAGGTCATTTTTTAAAATAGTTTATGGTTTTAATCAAATTCAAATCATAGATAATCTTCAATATGGATAGACAAGATCAAGAGCCTCACATCTAAAAGTAAGGTAAAAGTAAGACGGACCTTACATGATATTAATTCTCTCTTTCTTTCTCTCTCTCTCTCTATATATAGAGGGAGAGAATGTGTCTGTGTGTATTAATATCAGGAGAGGTTGTCCTTACTTTTAAATGATAAGGTCATTGATCTTGTTCATCCATCATGAAGATTATTCATCATTTGATTTTAATCAAAGTCAGAAATTACTTTCAAAAACCTCTTAAATTTTAAATTTCAAAATTAAAAATATGCCCCACTTAATTATTAAAACTCCCACCCCTTAAACAAAAAAAATGCAAAAAACTACCCTCTCATCCCTGTCTTCGGCCTCCAATGCTCGTAGCCTCCCCTCCTTCTCCTCCCCCCCTCCCTCTTCTGCCTCCCAATGCCTACAACTGCTCCGTCTACTTCCATCCCTCCCTTCTCGTTCACGTCCGACACCATCTCTTCCCTTACTACCTACCCTCCTGCCATAGTCCTCCTCTTTCACACCGTCTCCACTCCTAGATGCCTTCTCCTCCTCAACACCCCCTCGCCACAGCGCCCCCCACCCTCACGACGCCCTCTACCTGATGCCCTCTTTCATGCTCCCATGTAGTCCCTGATCCAACGCCACACCATAGTCAACGACACCCCACGATGCAGTCCCCTCGTCTCATTCTCAAGAGGATACACTAGCTTGATGTCTCTAACGACACATCCCTGCAATAGGACCAGCCCAAGGTGGTCCTCTAGGACATTAGGGAGCATCACAACGAAGTGCAAATACGCTGACCTAACCTTCCTCAGGTCCTTGAAGAACCCTACTCGCCCCCTGTGCCTGCTCCTCACCTTTTCCTTCTTCATTTTTTCCCTCTTCATGAAGTAAAAGAGGGGAAGAAAGGGAGAAAAACATAGTAACACTAAAATAAAAACAATTAAGTGTAAAATTGATATTAAAATTAAAATAGGTAAAAATAGCAATACTGAAACAAAAACAAGGAATTGTGAAATTGAAATTGAAACAAAAACTAAAACATTACAAATTAAAAAATTGATATTGCCATATAAAAAAGGTTATTAAAGTATAACAGAATATTAATGTGATTTAGTTAATATAAAAAACTATAAATAAATGGAAATGAAGGGAAAATAAAAATTCACAAAATCACCATTACAACATAGATAGTTTTACTAATTTAAAATATAAATTTAATCTCAATCATGGGATGAGTTTTAAATGATAGATGATAAAGAATCTTAGTCAACAAAAGTAAGGACGGACTTTACCTGGTAATTTGTCCATCTCTCTCTCTATATATATATGTATATATATATTAATATCAAGTAAGGATGGGCCTTACTTTTATTGGTAAGGCCCTCCATCCTGTCCATTCATCATATACACAGATCTATCGTCATAGCCATCCACTTAAATAGGGAAAAAAATCAAATCAAATCAATCAATCAATTACAGTAACTATTCTATAAAAAATGATGTTGTAAAATATTTAAAAAAAATCTTTCCCACATTTAAACCCATTTCCCATGCAAAACTACATATATTCCATGTTTTGAAATACTTCTTTCCATGATATCAAGCAACAATATATGAAATAATTGTCCACACGTGGATCACAATATTTCAAAAAGGAAGTAAAATATTTAATTCCATGTAACTGTCATTGTTTCAAAATGATAACATAAAAATTATTTAAAATAATAAAAACAGTATAGGATATGCTTTTGATGGTATAAGATGAAGGACCTTACCAATCGAAAGTAAGAACTAACCTTACCTAATAAATTGCCTATATATATATATGGGTGCATATATGTATTAATCATTGAGAAATAAATAAAGTGAGGCCAAAACAAGTAAGATAAGCATTAAAATGGTTTTAGTAATGACCCAAAAAGAATTAGCAAGATTCCATTTGAGACATAAAAATCATAAAAGATAATATGTCTTAAAATTAATAAGTCTTCTCCCTAATGACTTAAAAAGGACCGTAGGGATCATGATGTAATCTCGGAGCCAAGAGTTAGTTAATCTTGTTTGGGGTGCACTAAAAGAATCATTCAATGACATTGTCTAGTTCTGTTAGACACTAATCTGGTTGTGCTCCTGAATGATACGAGCCAGTAGGTGTCTTACACCTTAGCACCAAAACATGGAGCTCTGGTTAAGTTTGATTATGCATACAGTCTTGGAAAACTAGCGGGACTCCGAAACCATTGCTTTGCCTTTAGCAGAGTTGTTTGGGCCTGACAAGCGGACGACTTTGATTTGAACTATGGTTTTTAGTTTTTAATTTCGTGCAGCTTGGGTACAGTGATTTGTGACAATTTTAGAAAGATATTTGAACGATTTTGAAATAAATTGTTTTAAAAAGAACTTTTAGAACTAAAGAGATGTGTAGTTTTGCCACTTGCAAAGGTTTAAGCAAATGGTCATGGAATTCTAAGTAATTTGAAAGAAAGTAGACTTTGCATGTTAGTATGTATGTTTTATGCAGAATTTCTAGTCTGCCAGAGAGGGATTCACCAGAGGCCCCAAGTTCAACGAGTGGTAGTGTAGGACAGTTGGCTGTTTTTAAGAAAAATGGTTGATTCAGTATGCCAAACTTGAGATTTTTCAGCTTACAGAATGAGTTCGGTATGTTGTATCAGAACCCTAGACTACTTTCAGATTTGGGACATTTCTGTTGGATCGAATGGCTCCTCGAGAGGGGGGGTGAATAGAGAATTTTCAATTTTAGAATTACTTCGACTACTTTTTACAGTTTAATAAAAATTGCATACAATGAATACTATTTAACAGATATAATCAATCTTAACTACTTATGCAATTATCTAACATACAAGAAGAGTAAGAGAGTAATTGATATAGACAAGGAATTTATAGTGGTTCGACAACCCCACCTAGTCCACTCCTCAAGACCCTCTTGAAATTTTTCCCGTATTAAAATAAAACAACGGACTTACTTGTTGGCTACACCACCAACCGCTTGCTTGCTCTTCCCACTTCTCTATCTCCGAGAAGCTAAAGCCCATTGCTTTGTTTCTTATGCAGAAATCAGAACTTTCCCGCTCACAGAGATTGATTACAACAGCAATTACACAACAAAATCTCGTGAGAAGAATGGAAATGAAAACAATGCACACTATTACAACTCTTTCTCAATGGTAGCTCAATGATTCTCAATCGGTTGCTTTTCCAAGCCTTGTACGGGTCATATTTATAGCCGAAGGATCGCCTCGATGTGTGTCTAATGACTATAAAAATGTCGTAAACAGTTAGTTGAACGGTATACCGTTTTGACCACGGTATGCCGCAAAAGATCTTTAATCTTCAGCTCACGAACAAAACGGTATGCCGTAACTCCAACGGTCTGCCGTTTTCTCTAGAAACGATCTACCATTTTGTGACGGTATGCCGTTTAATTGCATTGATTCCTCTTTCTCTTCTGATCCGGAGTGCCGCTGCTTCTGTCGTTTTTTCCTAAAACGGAATGCCGCTCCATCCACGGTATGCCGTTTTCAGTTCAGCTTTGATTTTTGCGGACTTCCGTTTTACATTCCGTTTTGTACTGAAACGGTCTGCCACTCTTGATGCCGGTATGTCGTTTTTGATTTCATGATAAGACACTTGTATACATATTGAATTTATACATAAAGCACTTTATTTCTTTTTCAAGTTTTAATATTTATGAAAATATGCACTGGTAAATAATCATCAAAATTAATGTAATATTTCTAACAATCTCCCCCTTTTTGATGATGACAAAATTAAAGTATAAAATACAGAATTTAAGATATGATG